>JAKSZP010000324.1:0-105299 GCA_022478985.1 Massospora cicadina | reverse complement strand
CCTTGTCTTTGGGGTTGATCCCCACTATTAAGTCATGTTCACATGACATGAATACTCCTATCCAGCTTGATGGCTGGCTCCTAAGGCCTTACACTTCTTAAACACTACATTTCCAAAATATGATAAAGAGTCCTTGGTAAAATTGCATTTTGTAGTTTCAGTCAAAGGTTCATTTTATTAATTGTCTCAAGTGCCTTCATTATTTAAGGGTATTCCTCCTTGGACTTTAAAACAATAATGTTGTACAATTAGACAAATAAGTCTACCAAAAAAAATTGCCTAGAATATGTTAATGGTGCATTAGAACAACACTAGAACATTATATAGACCAAATGACATGACTTGTACTCAAAATTCCTACAGTTAGTATCTGAAAGCAGTTTTCCTGGGAACCAGGCTGCATGAGGCCTTTGCCTTCAGGTCCTAATGTACAAATGACAAGAAAGTCAAATCATTTGAGGCAGGAATAGCAATTATCAAAGTAGTCCTTTTTACATTTTCCAATATTTTGTTGCGCAAAATCATGTGGAATATGGTCCATAAGGCTAGAGGAAGCAGCAAACAAAATCTTAAAAGTTTTAAATTTTTATAAAGTCATAATCTAATGGTATGGCTATGGAGGCTGTAAAATCAGCATTGGGGCCAAATCTATATTTGCTACCTTTAGAGCGAAATCCAGGTCATCTCATGAAAGTAACTACTGTTCTCTAACATTTTGGCTTTTTTAAAAATTCAACATCTCAAGTAAAATAATGACTATATGGGGCATTTTTCCCTCTCTAGTATAACAACCTTAATAACTATCTAATTGGGTTTTGAAAATACCAAAAATAAGGGTGAGATTGGAGCGGGTGGATAAGGTCTTAAAATCAAATCATGGTTTTATAATTTTTAATAAACAGCTAAGTCTCATAATGATAGAATTTTCCCATTTCTCAAACATTGTATTCTTTAGATTTGGGTAATTTTAAAAAATTATGTCTTTTATTATAGTTTTAGGCTCATTTTAGAGAGTTGTGTCAGTTGAAAGAGCAGCCATCAATTTCTTGCCTATTACATGGGCTGGGCATCTAATGTCATGAGGGGGTCTTTGGCTCCTTCCTTGAGTAGTCCCCAGAAATTCTTTTAGATAGCTCTTTTATCAGGGTTTATAGAATTAGCTGTGACATCTCCATCAGCTTTTTAGTGTAAACTATTCATTTTTTAGGGAGCCAGCAAGGGCATCAATCTTTTAAGGATTTTTAAGATTCATTATGGCAAGAAATGAAACTGAAGACTAGGGACCTAAAGCGTAAGGAAACTAATGGTAGAACTATCAACAAACACAGGAGCGTGGGTCAAGTCTTTAGCAAACACCCAGCTATTTATGGTCTCTGCATACCCCTTATAAGATACTAAGTATTGTAGATGGCGGCAAAACAATCTTAATTCTAGGGTGGCATTAATCACATACAGATACTCAGGCTCTCCATTTACCATAGTAGGACTTGGAGTATCTAGCATGGTCCCAGTTAGGGGTTGAAGAAAATTATGCAGAATTGCGGACAATAGTTGGAAAAAGTCAAGATGATATTTGGCTGGTCCCAACCTGAAAGTCACCTTGAATGGGCTAACACATTATGATCGTAGTTTCTAGCAGTGCTGGTTTGGATGGAGGTTTTTTGCATTGACAATAATTAAGTCCCCAGGTTAGTATTATGGTACTTCTAACATTACAAACAACTATTTAGAGTATATCTTGTTGGGATTTTAGTCAGATGGATTTCTCCCATAGAATCCAAAATTAGGGGTTCAATTAATCAAGGGTGATTGCCAATTAATTGCCTAGGTTTGATATTAAATTATGGATTTATGCTCATCATTCAGTTGGATTGAGCTATCTAAATGTGTCAGGGATGATCCCTAATAATATTTAACGTTATTTTAATTACAAGCATTAATGATGAGAATAAAATACCTGATTTTACCAATTAATTATAAGTGATTTGAAACTGGTGATTAGGGATGATGATGTCAGTATTTTATTAAATTATTTCTTTACTTATTTATTTGTTTATCTATCTATCTATTTATTTATTTATGGCAAGCTGACTAGGGGATGGGCAATACCAAATGAAATAAATGGCATGAAACCTGAGCATGGTCAACTCCATCAAAGACTGTTTTTCCACCTCCAGATCAGGATTTATTTTCTGATTATGTCATGGGTAAGGTTTTCGTGTTATTAGACTTATTAACCCTTAATAGCTTCCTTCAGCTGGCACCCCAAATGATATGCAAAGAGTGGTAATCAAACCCGCAACCTTCAAGTTGATAGCTGTGTGCCCTACTGACTCGCCTTCCACCCCCCAGGATGTCAGTATTTTACTATGAATTAATTACAATGGATCAATAATATAATGTGTAGGTTTTCAGGATTAATGGCGACAAATGCAAGAATGATCCAATCATTTAACAAATTGGTATATACTGGCAATTTATACTGAGGATAATCAATTGCCTGCTTTTAATGATGAGGCACTCAGTATGAGAGTGAGCTACAATGATTCCGCCGCTTAGAGCCCAGAATTATCAGTGAAAGATGCCAAGAATATATAATGATTAAGACAGTAATATATACATGAAATCAGTGATTATGCTGAGGACGAATCTATATTAGTATTTGGTATTTGATCAAAGAAGTTTATGAGTTTTATTGCCAGCGGGAGAACTGATGTTAAGGATGGTTTACCAGCAATAAATGCTATTGATACTTGATGGTTGGCATTAGATTGCCAATAACGTTGCCTAAGTATAGATACCTTTATAATTTTTTAATTTATTAAATATATTTCTTCTCCCCTACCTTTTATAATAAGAAATTTTGGCTATGTCCTTAAAATGTGGGTGGAAGATCTCCAAGGTTAGGTTCTGGGTGAGCGCACTTGGGGTTAGTCAGCGCTACCAACCACAGTACCTGGAGCTGCAAGGAAGCCCCATGAGAACTTGGCCAACCAGCCACCACAACGAGGAACTTATGGGGATTAGCCCTGAGGGAGCCCTCCATAAAATTTGATAATAGAGGCGCTGTTGAAGCCTCAGGGGGCAATATTTGTGCCAAGGCGAAGTTGTTGGTCTTCTGGGTTGGTGGGTTGCCTTTCAGACTTGTAGGGAAAGGTACAATATGAAGGCGAAACAGCAAAGGCCAGCAGTTATAATACTATTTGACTTGGCACTAATGGAGTCCCTGATGTAGTGGTTGTAAAATTTAAAACATTGGTGCTCACTACAGATGGCTATTTTAGTGTATTGCTTTAGTAGTCGGAGGTATGGTTAGAAGGTAGCAAAAGCCACTGGTTAGTTTCTGGCGCCTCTTGGAGACAGGAAGTTACCCATGAACCTCTCTCACTATTATGACAGTGAGATCTTGGCCCACCAAAAAAGTAATTGATGTACTGGAGAATAACATCTGGTTAAGTAAAGGATATGTTAGGATTTTAGCAAAATGATTCTCCAATTAGTATCTGTTTTTAGGGGTAAGTTAGTTGAGGGTTATGGCTGATTTTTTGTTTAGCTTCAATGACAGTAAATTACCAATATGTGCTCCCCGTTCAGTTGGGTAGAGCTATCTTGAAGTGCCAGGGATGATCCCCCAATAATACTAGTGTTATTTCAATTACCAGAAATTTATGCTGAGGATAATGTCTAATTATTTTAATCATTTATTAACAAATCAACTCTAGAAATATAGTTAAAATTGTGGATTTTTTATAAATTAATTATGATGGGATGATAGTATGTCACCAAGATTTTTGGGATCACTGGCGACTGCTATCAAGGATGATGTAATCATTTAGCTATTTGAATTTAATGGAAACTTAAGTCAAGGATAATCATTCGCCAACTTTAAAAGCTGAGTGTTCTGTTATGAGATTAAGTAATTATTCCATCGCTTAGAGTTATAATTACTGGCAACTGATTACAAGGACATTTGTTGATTGATCTAACAATAATTGATTTGTGATCAACCGGAATTGATGCCAATAATGAATCTAAATTAATATTAGGTGTTTGATTGTGAAGATTTTAAGGAAATAGATACCAGCAGAAGCGCTGAAGTTATTTATGGTTTATTGGAGATAAGTGCTAATAATTTATTTATAGCAGGGCATTAGGTTGCCTTTTGCATCACCTAAGTAATAATACCTTATTCTCCTCTTAAAAAATGTTTCTATCGCCTACTTTTTATGATCAGTGCATTTGGCTGTGTCTGTAAAGGTAAGCTGAAGATACTCAAGGTTAGGTGACGGGTGAGTGCACCCAGGGGTGGTTAGAGCTACCAACCTAAATACCTGGAGCTATAAGGAAGACTAGAGAAACTTGGCCAGCTGGCCACACAGTGAGGAACTGATGGTAACTAACCTCAAGGGCGCCCTCCATTATATTGTGTAATAGAGCGCTTTGAAGCCTCCTGGTGGGGTAATTGCCCAAGGTGAAGTTGTTGGTCTGATAATTTAGTGGGTGTCCTGCGGGCTTGTAGGAATGGTGACTATGAAGGCGAAACAGAAAGAGCCAGCAGTGGCCATACTGTTTGGCCTAGCACACTAACGGAGTTTCCATGTAGCAGATGTAAAGTTTGCAACATATCCTCACATCATTGACCCAATAGTCACTCACTATTTAACAAAAATTTTCTCATCTCCTGAGCCCCTATCATTTGCTTCCAATATTCTGCACTAGGACAGGGACCAAGGGTAAAGCTGATATTATAGCCATAGTTTAAGAAAGGAATTTACCTTTACATGAGTTCTTGAAGTCCTTTAGAGTTAACTGAGCTAGTGGCAGTTTAGAGTCTTAGTTTTCTTGGTCAAAGTTTATGAATTTTCATAGACATTTTAAAAACTTTTGTTGAACCTCTTTTTCTGGACTCCCAGCTGAGGGTGAAACCTGTCTGAGCAGCATAGGAGAATTCAGATAATGGCCAGTAATGCCTCTAAAATTGGGTCATGAATTTGGGGCCTCTGCTTCTTACAATTTCTTTTGGGATATCGTGCTGGTAGAATATGTTGTTAACAAACATCTAACTATTTGGATGGTCTTTATGATGATGTAGAAAGTGATCAAATGAGTTAGCTTAGTGAGGTTTGGTGACCTTCATGACAGCATCTAAGCTTGGAAGGGGGTAAATACACAATATAAACTACTGACATAGAGGATCTTGTAACCTTCTTCTGCTTTGAGGGGGACCTTTAAGACCATGATCTTCAGAAGAATGCCACTATTGTGATTGAAATTAAGCATAACTTGGTGTACTTGTCCATATTACAGGTAATACTTTTTTATTTGTAAGATCTTCTTATGATCTTTATGGTCTTGTCCTTTACTGGGTGACCGGTATTGGGGATTATAATGCTCCTTGAATACTTCTTCCCTAAGGGGCCTAGAGGTACCCGCCACTTATTCTTTTGATTTTAGGATGACACCATTTAACCCTGTTATACTTGATCCAGCAAATATAAGGTCCTAGATAAGCTATATTGGCCCTATACTTAACTGAGAGGGGTTGGAAGAGTCTCGTCAAATGGCAATGTCTGATTCTTCTAATGATGGTCCAGAGTATGGATGGTATGAACTTGTAAGTGCAAGATAACATTGAATTACTCAGGTATAAACAATAACTGGATATCATGTGCGCTAACAAGAGATGGGTCTGGCGCAAAGCCAGGATTATGAGACAGTAGATATATGTAAAGTACTTTTACTGCCCTTCACAAATTTATAAATTGAAGTCAAATATCAAGAGAATTCCAAGAAAATGGGATTATTGTGGAGGCAGATTTGAAATGTTACAATTTTTAGTAATGTTCTATGGTTTTAAAACAGATAAAGGCTGAGGAGTGGTAGCATACTGGGGTGGTTCCTGCTCCACTATGGGTCAGGTTTTGATTGACACAGTTTTTAATACCAGCACAGGCTAAAAAAAGTTGGCGTTGTATTCCTGTCCTAAGGTCGACCCACCTTGTTTACATTTTTTAAACAGATAAAGACCATTGTGATCTATGATGTGATATCTCAGTATTGCACATCTTCAACTACTTCCAGAGGTTCTTTGTTATAAATGGAGTAATTCAGTTGGTCTAAGGACATATTCTTGCATAAATAAACTTCAGGTCATTCTACTCCGTCATCATCAGCTTGTAAAAGGTATCCCTGTGACAAAGTTTGAGGCATCTGTTGCGACAATAAATGGACGGCTTATATCAGCATGAACTAGGATAGTGCGTGACAAGATTTTAAATTTAACAGCCTAAAAAGCATGCATTGAAATCAGCGTTCCAATACACAGCCTTGTTCCATGAGATATTGTTAAGGGTTTGGCCACCTCAAGAATTGCGGTGTAAACCTCTTGATGAAGTTAAAGGTCCCAAGTAAGGTTCTTTATACTTTATAAGGAGGCATATGCAGCTAAGTTATTAATGATGGCATCCTTCTCTAAGGCAATCAAGTATCTTAAAAAAAGTTTGTTGCCTAAAAAGGTAATTTAAGATATAAAATTCTCATTAGCTAGCCTTAATTGTTAGTTTTTATTTTGAGAGAAATTACATAACTGCTGTGATGTGCTGGGCATGGAAAGCGCAGTCTAATGAGAAAACCAAGGTATCATTCAAATACTCAATGGCGCATAATCTCTCATATCATCAATAACAACATCAATAATTCTTTTTAAAGAAGCAGAAGCGTTCTTTAACCATATAGCTTGACCAGTAAATGATAGATGCCCTTTATAGTGCAAAAGGCTGTTAGTCATTACTGCCTTTCTTTGATGCAAATATGTTTAAAGGAGTTCAGGAAGTCATTTATTTAGGGAATTTAGCCTTCTAAATGTAGTGGGCGATCTTTTGCTACAAGGGAAGTGGGTGTGGGTTGGAGATTGCTAATTAGTTAAGATTTTCATACTTTAATCAAGGCCTGAGAATGCCATCTGTTTTTAACAAAGACAAAGGGATCATAATGGGGAAGTATCATTGTATACCTTGCCTTATCTAACATGTATGACGCTCATTTGTCCAAGGCAACATCCTACCTTAATGATAGAGGGTATTTATTGAAATTTTTCCCTAGTTCCACTTTCAACTTGAAATTAAAGTAAAACTTTTAGGCCGAAAATCTGGGCCTTGGAGACATTACAAGAATTGGCAAGACACGATGCACTTGAATAAGTCTAGCAGTGAATAGGTGCTGATTTTAAGGGGAGGAGATGTTGCAATCTATGTGAGAAACCATATGAACCAACTATATCTATTTAATTAACTGATATATTTAACTGATTTTTACTAAAAATAATTTTGAATTGTTTTTTCAAAAATGATAATTTATCATATTTTCGTTTGCCATAGGTTTTTATGTTAATTGAGAAACATTTTCAATTGCATACTTCTAAAAGTCACAATCAAATCCTCATCATCTGAAGGCACTAAACTTCAAATTAAGTTGTTTTTATACTCTCTCCCTTGCGTCCATGAAAAATTAAATTACATATTCTACTAATTAACTCCTGGATCCAGCACCGCTGAAAATGTGTCATTATGAATGAGTTTATTATAAATGGCCTTGACCATGCGTTGGTGTTAAATTTTAACTTTAAATTAATTTGTTTTCTTTAAAGAACAAATATGCAAATGATCAATATCATTGGTGAGGTTTAGTTATCAAGTATATGGCACTATTAAGAGTCTGCACTCCATAGTTTCATTTAAAATGAGTTTATTTTAAAGGGGAGTAATGGGTTTATCTAATTGCTGCTAAAGCCTAGCATGACAAAAAGTACACCACCTGTAAGCCATTATGCAACTGCCATTAAGATATACTACAGTGTGAATATAAAATTTTCTTTCTCGTTGCAATCACTTTTGCAACCTATTCAATTCAAGACTGAATCTAGTTTGATAATCTCACAGAGGAGATTAGTCTGCGCCCATGTCAGAAAGCAGTTGGGCAAGTAAGGTAAGAGGAGCAGGTGGAAGACCTGCGGCCTCCAACGTTCAAAAATGCCCCAGAGAAACCGGCGGAATAGACAAAAACTTTAAAAACCAGCAGTCACTATTTCCCCAGAGATACTCGCATGGCAAGCATGATGCAACCAGTACATCAACACGCCACACTCCCAGCCACTTTCATTGGTGAAATTCAGAGTCCGCGTGTTTCTGGACATCCAACAAACGGCCTTATGGGAAAAATTTAGTGAAGATGTGCACGAATTTTCCCGACTGTGATGTACATCGCACCTCACTCCATGTCACACGGTTGGCTGGACCTAGGTTTTGAAAGCAAAGAGGCAGCAGATGAGGCTGCGGTGGTGCGCGTAGTGGTCAACCTCCCCAAAGGGCAACAGGTCATTGAAACCAAACGCACCAGATGGACAAAATCAAACCAAATTTTCCTCACATTTGACTTTTTGCCTACTACTAGTAAAATATGACATTTTGGAACAACACCTGAAAGATGGTCTCCCCTTATATGGCAAAATACAATCTTTTGAAATGCAACGCTTCATGCTGATGCCACACCTGTGCACCAGCAAAGCCATTGCAGTCCTGACCCCAAATGAGTAGATCATGAAGGACCTAACCCAGATCCCGCACTCCACTTTTATTGATATTGCAGGGCATACTACCCACCCATTCTGGGTGACCGTGGACAGCGCGCCCCCCATTTGCACCCACTGTGACGCATTTGGCCATAAGGTGCATGCATGCCCCACCAAGGAGGGCGTCACATTCCAAGAGCACCCCTTGGCGGCCATGGCCAGCGGAGAGGTGCACTACAAACCAACTGCAAGCACCAAAGAGGCTTTCCCATGGGGAGCACAAGGCTGCTACCTACTGGTAAAGCCTATCTCCCCGCAAGAGTGGAAGAAGGCCAAGCAGGCCCACAGGGCCGCAGCCAAGGAAGTGGCCAGAGCCACCACCACTATCCCACACTCATAACGCCAGGAGGACATGGAAACCTTCGCAGCGGAAGCAACTCAGGAATCCATCAACTAATCAGATTGGGAAGCCCATGCCGAGCAGGCTACTCAATCTGAGGATCTGATGGGGGATTCAATCTCACCCAATCGTTGCACCCAAGCTCCAGTCAAAACTGACTTGGGACCCATCCCAACTTAAAAAAAATTTTGCCCCACTCAATGGTGCACTGAACTCATCTGCACCGCAAAAAATTTGTCCAACATTGAGAAAACAAAAAGCGAAGTCTAAAGCCAACGCAACTCTTTCCACAAAAATTAACAAAAACCCCAATAGCATTGCTGCTAACACCCACACTGCTGTGAAGGCCCACGGGGATCTAGAGGAGGCTGGTAGGCCCGGGTGCCCACCCCCTCACACCTAAGGTGTGATGGGGGAAACCTTCACTTAAGGGACGTTGAATATCACCAGACTCAAGGCCTCCCCATTTTGGGCTAGGAAAATGAGGTTTTTATAACACAATTTACCTGTGAATATCCTGGCCATCCAGGAGTCCCACTGTCCACGAGGTTCTGAGGAAGCTTGGAAAACAATGCTCCTCCCATCCCTAACCTTTTGGTCAAAGCACTGTGGGGTGCTAATTCAGAAAAATAATTTTTTTCAACTTTTTATCCTCAGAAACATTCCTAAATGGCTGAGTGCTTGTTGTCACTTCTTGTGGGCTGATGTAGTGCACGCAATCATCAACATCTATGTCCCAAATGGTGCATGTGAGCATTGGGAATTTTTTTCATTGGTCAAATCCCTCCCACTACCCCCAAACTCTTTCCTAGTTGGCGACATGAACTGTTGGCTAAACACACCAACAGACCGGTGGCCTTCCTCACCCCACGCCCCCCAGGGTCACATAAAACTGCGCTTTCTAAAGGCCACCCTCAGGTTAATGGATGCACTGCTGCGACATGCCCTGCTGCTTGAAAACTTGATGCACCCCCACATCCACAATGGCCAATTAAGGTCCATGTCCCACTGCGACCTTATCCTTATGCCAGCGAAATTCCAACCCCAAATATCCCACTTTAAAACAACAAAAATGGAATTCTCTGACCATCGACTGGTCTCGATAACCTACCACCTACCTGTCACAGCTGCTAAGGCCCCACATTGGTGCAAAATCCGCCCCTCAGAGCTAGCGTCGCCAGGATTTTCCATGTGGGTGGAAGCGGCAACTTTGGCAACAAAGTTTGTTGCACCATTTTGCATAGACCCCATCTCTACATGGGCAACTTTCAAAGATGACACCATCCACCACTCTCACCATCTCTCCTCCAGACGCTCATGAGCCACATTGGTGGTCATTTCGCGCGCTCTGGCAGAGTTGGCACACCTGAAGTCCAAAATCCCAGCTACAGGATACAGCTCTGCATGGGGCCAGAAGTGGGTGGAGGCAGCTGCCTACCTCAACGCACTTGAAAGGCAACACAAACATCGGGTTTGTGTTCAGTACAGGTCCACATGCATCACAAAAGGCGACAAGTGCACCGCACATTTATTTAAGAAAAATTTCGCATCACACCAGAGCATGGCCTGCACACAGGTGCGAAGATCGGATGATTCCATTGCAGATATGCCAGCCAAAGTGGCAATAAAAACACAAAAGTATTACTCCAAGTTGTACCAATCCAATCCAATTCAGCCAGCTGAAGTGGCAGATTTTCTCGACTGAGCCCACATCTGCACCATTTTCCAATACCCAGAAATAATGAGTTTGATTACTCCAACCAAATTATGGACAGCCATTCGCGGTGCGCCAAACCAAAAATGCCCAGGCCCAGATGGCATTCCATATGAGTTCTACTAAAAATATTTCAAATATATATCCCCATTGCTGCTCGCCTCACTTAACCAAAGCCTGATGGAAACGCGCCTCCTACCAGGAGGACATGAGGCCTTTACCGTCACACTCTTCAAGAAAGGGGATAAGCTAGACTTAGCCAACTGGCGCCCCATTTCTCTAACAAACACAGACACTAAAATTTAACAAAAATCATGGCTAACCATTTAGGGACTGTAGCATCTGCCACCATCTCCCCAGAAAAATTTTGTTTCATACCCAGAAGGTCAATTTGGGATAACGTGCACTCTGTGGCTAATGTATGTCAATCCACAGCCTCTGGGGCACTTGTATTCTTGGACCAACAAAAGGCCTATGATAGTTTAAATCTGGGAATACCTCAGGGCCTGCCTCCATCAATTCTGCCTACCCCCTTGCTTCATCAACTGGGTAATGCTGCTCATGGAATCTGCAACAATGGCAGTACGTGGCCCTGGCTTCCTAACGGAAGTAGTCCGCCCTAAAAGAAATTGTGACAATGGGACCCCCTCAGCCCACTCTTATACAACTTCAGCCTTGACCCACTACTGCGAAATATGATTGCCCAACTCACTGGGGTCCATATGCTAGGCCAAGCACCAGTCAAGATAATGTCGCTTGCAGATGATTGTGTGGTTGGGGTGTCTAATAATCAAGATGCATGCGCTTGAAGCTCTCATCCAGGAGTACTCCCGGGTAAGCAACGTGGCACTGAACGCTTCCAAAACTGAAATCATCCTCCTTGGTCAGTTTTAGAACTGCTGGACCCCAGCAATTAGTTCCCAACTCAGCCTATCTGCTCGCCCACGTCCTCGCCCTACTAAATCAACACACACCGCCCCACTGGTGCTCCCCTTTTTGCCACGTCCTACCATAGGATCAGTACGCCATCTGGGTGTGTGGATGGAGGCAGGCGGATACGCGTCAGCAGTAATGGAGTGCCATATACTGGACAACGTGACGAAGCAAATCGCCTCTCTCAGAGCCCACCCTACTTCCCTTACTGGCAGGGTTGTTTTAGCCAACTCTATGCTCCTCTCCAAAGTCTTGTTCAGAGCCCACGCCATCCCCTTCTCCCCAAGCTTCTTCAAATCCTTGTATGCCTTGTTGCAAGGATGGCTTTGGTCAGGCTGCTCTCCACCAGTATGGCTAGAGGTCATGTTTGGCCCTCATCATCATGGTGGCATGGGCCTGCTTGACTTCAAAGCCCATGCTACCAAGATCCTGGGCACCTGGATTGCGGCCATCACCGCCCCTACACTCCCCTCCCAACACTGGTCCCGCGCAGCCCGCTCCAACTTTTCCCGCGCCTTGGGCCTCAACAATCCATCAAACCCCCACTCCCTGATGAAATACCTCGCATCACACACATCAGCCACAGGTCCTCACGGGACTAAAACCCACTACAAACGAAGCCTACTCTCCATGAGAAGCGCTGAGTGGAGAATTTGTATTAGCGGACATACAACCCAAAGTGGCCGCCCCTCTCCTCAGTTCACACAAGAGGTACAGGGGCTACCCATCCATGATGGCGTGATCCCCATTATGCCCCATGTCCTATCCAGGGTGGACTACCTGGACATGATGGACATCCCTTACTCCATTGAGACCCAAAAAACTATCTGTAAATATGTACACCATCCTCTGTTGCAGCCTCAAGTCCGCTCCCATGTGTGGCGCTGCCTGAGGTGGGCGTATCATACAGCTGAGCGCTCTAACGCTTTACACTCATCCTGTGTCATGTGTGGCCAGTATGGAACGCTGTTCCACCACCTGGAGAAATGCCCTACCCGAAAGTGATATGGCGCGAAAGTTCAACGTCTGCTGAGCCAGGATCAAAAGCATCCCTTTAGTCTGTCAAGAAATATGTTTGCTCTATCAATGGCCTCCTCTCTTCCACCCTCCCTCCATGCTTTGGTGGTTGCAATTGCCATGTGGACCATCCACACGATTGTCTTAGATGCCATCGCAGGCTCCACCTCCACCCTCCCAGAAGCGGTCCACAGATTCTGGTCTCATTTGGTGGACCACTTTCAAGCGTGGATGTTTGGATACCTCCCACCGCATCGCCAACAGCTGGTCTCCTCCTGGTTCCCAGTCTGGTTCATCAAATCAGACCCCTTCCTCCACACGTGTTCAGTTGTGGCTATGGCCCCTCCACACGTTCCCTCCCCTCCCCATAAGTGGCGTTCCCGCTGGCAACAAGAGATAGCATCGCTTCTCTGGGGTGCCTTCCCTGGTACTAAGTTTTGTCTCTTCAGAGTCATATTTGGAAGTGTCCATCCCATGGTCGGCCTTCCCCGCAATAAATTGAAGCAGTGTGAATATAATTTTATTAACAAAAACCTTATTGAATCCAATTTGGGATTGCTTTCATTTTTCAAGATTTCTACCATCATACATAAAGCCCATTATTAAGTGTGAGCAAACCATTGACATCGTGAATAGACGCTTAAATAATGATTGCAATATTTTGTTGCTCACTACAGGTGGCTTTTCTTTCAGACATGCACATCGACTTAAAACATATGTACCACTTTAACATGTATGCTGAAGAAGCTGACTCCAAGGACAAGAAAACTTATACTCAAGGTGCTTGAAACTAATTGACAAAAGATACAATTTGTTACCACCATGATGGTTTTAATCATCATTTGGAGGATAATTACAAACCATCTCTGATATCTACCTGGAGAATGAATCCTTTATATACTAGTCAAATCTTCAAGGGCAGGAATAAAGAAAATTTCTTATCACCTCTTGAAATATAACCATAAATCCAGACATGATAAATAAAAGTTTTCAGCAGAATGCCACCTATTACCCTGTTAAACTAAGTCTCAAAGAAATTAAGACTGAATCTTTCAAACATAAATAAGGTCATGACCAAATTTAACCCTTAGATAGTCCTTTTCCTGTTTCAGTTTTTTATTTAGCTGAGTCTGAAGTTGTAGGCAAAAAGGCAGCATTTGTTCCCACTTTCCTACGGTTTTTCATTGAGACCCATTTCAGGATGTTTTGATTACACTAAATTGCCAAAAACCCATCTTAGGCTACTAGTGCTGCCTAACAACTTCAATATGAGCTAACCCAGCGACCTCCCAATAATGTCAATTCTAACCCCTGAACCGCTAACACCAATTGCTTGACAGGTTCACCATGCCCTAGATTATGATCAAGAGCATGATAGTTATTAAGTGAACCAAGCTAACCTACCTAAATTAATATACAGAAGAACATCTACACTCATGCAGCTGTTAAAATACTATAGAAATGCAAATAGCAGTGTAGGAATACGTTTTTTATATGCTCATTAATGCTGATCCTAAGAAAGTTTGACAGTCAATACTTTCTTAAGTCTGAGACTTCTGCAAGTACCTTGTCTATTTTAACCAGGTAGGCCAAGTTTTGCTTAGGTTCATTAAATATAGTTTCCGTCCTATGTTAAAAAATCAAAGATATTTATCAAAGTAAAAGTCACTTAATGGATATTTAAAAAAGTGCAACTTAATAGTTATATAAATGAAAAAACTTATATAATATTCTTAAAGGTATATTTTCATAAGGAAAGAGAACAATTAAATAATTTTAAGGGGAATATCAGAATGTAGGCTTTTTATTGGATATTACATATGAGCTTTGTAAATGCCTTTATACCCTAATTCATATAGGCATTACTGAATGCAAAAGTGCCCATGCTGAGATGACTGATTTCAAGTTTATTTTTGGCCAGATCTAGATTTGTACTTTTTAAGAAAATTATTCGATTTTCAGCCCTTAAATTACCTTGTGGAAACATTGCTTCATATTCTGAGTCTCTGTTAACTCAGCTAATTTATATTTTAGCCTGAAATATCAATTTATTATTGCATTTTTGAGATTTTCCATTATTAATTTTAGCATCGCAATCATTCAATATATCAATCTAATAAATAGGGGTACCTGGTAAATCCCTAAATTAAACTTGCTCATTGAGTCTTTTTGGAGGGTTTGTTTCTCAAATTCTTCTTAGTATGCCTGATACTCGGCTTTTCTGACATCACTCCTCTCAAGATTAATGATAGGGGAGTACAAGCATAAGAATTGACTATGTTTTAAGTTGTATGTGGCTCCAGTTTCCAGAGAATTGATTAGTTACTTGTCTCTACACTTATAAAGTTATGATTGTAGTCCTTCTGAGACGGATTCCAATTTTTCTTTACATGACACCATGTGACCATGGTAGTATAAAACTAAATCTGTAAATCTCAAAGGAGGGCAAACGTTGCTCAGTTTCATCATCTTACTGGCCTTCCCTTTTACCTGTTTTCCTCAATACTTTTCAATATTATAAGGCTATAGTTTATTAATTAAATGCATTTATATTCTTAACAATCTTTCAGACTCTTTGGTATTATCACTGATAAATTTTGTTCCTATATAGTAAAGATGTCAATGTTTTTTTTCATAAAGCCTTAAACAGTGACATTTGATAATACAATTATAGCTGATCTTGTAAACCATCAGCGCCCAGGAGGTACTGATCTCAGTGTAATGTTGAAAGTAGCCATCTTCCTCAATATTATAATTAGAGTCCCATATGCTCAAATACATTTCATATATCAATGGCTTGTAGGGTTTTTAGTATATCTTGTATGTCCCCATGTTGGTTGCTAGTTTTTTCACAATTTTTATGGTACAGTAATTTACAATTTTAAATACCAATACCTGATTACACCCATATAAAGTGAATAATCAATATCAGAAGTTGACAGCAGCCTTGGAAGTTTGTGCAGAAATAATATTGATGTTGATCCATTTTGTGAAGTGATCAAATTCAACAAGGTTATATTTATTACCTTTTGATGATTTAATGTGCTGATCTACAACATCTAGGCTGATGCTATGGAATGGCTGATAATTGGTCATCAGCTGTTGCTTGTAATCAACCTTATATGGCAATTTCTTTTACAAGCTATGCAAGCATTCAAAACTTCCACTACAATGTCAAGAATTACTATACATTAGTTGCTATTCTTGATCCATTAATAATTTTATCTAGCTCTTCCATGGTCAAAGGTATTTTAGAGTTCTAATATAAGTTTGTACCCATTTTGAAGATCATAAGTAAGTAGCCAGTCTGTTTGCTTTTTCCTAATAAGTTATTGTGAACTTTAGTGTTTTGCAAGTGTCATTTCAACAACTTTTAAACTTATTCATCTTTTCTCATCCAAGATTACAGCTTCATGAGTAGTTTATGCAACCATTCAGCTTTGATGTTTGACAAATGGAGCAGGGGCAGTCAGGTCAATTTATCTGCATTCATGTGTTGCGTCCCTTCTCAATGAATGGTTTTTCCATGCCATTGTGCTGTAATATAAGATCCCACTGGGATAACCTTCCGAATTGATTATTCATGTTCTGAAGCCACTTCAAAGAAGCTGGCTCATAACTATTGTAAAATCTGTATCATAAGGAAATGTCAGAAGTGTTTCCCTGCAAGTAAACTTGCAGGCATTCCTTCTATGTGACACTATAGTTTTTCTCAGCTTTGATAGTATCTTACTGTAATAAGATACCAGATGTTCCATCCCTTTGTCAACCAGCTGTGAGGAAAAGGCCCATAAGCTAGATAAGTTGTATTTTAAATTAATGGATGGCTTCTTTTAAATTGGATGTCACAAAATTAATTTTCATTTTAATAAATCCTTCATCATAAACACGATCTTCTACTCAACAACCCATAAAAAGGTGTATTTTTGCAAGTAAGAAAATGAAAGTTAATCAAATTTAGAAAATTGGCGATATCAGATGGTAATAACCCATCTTACCTAAGGATACCTTTATCTATCTGAAATTCGTTAGTTCAGGCACCTTGATATACTTATATCTTTTTTATAATGTGTCAGGATTCTCCTTACTCTGAGGGAAAGCCTCTAACTTGTGGTGACGACTCATTAAAACTTCAATTTATCAGTCAAAGCTGATTTGTGCTCCTCACTAAGTTGAGCTAAATAAACTAGTTGTTTTTAAGGCTATCAGAGATTCTCATGATGTCATTTTTGTATTCAATGTACTGGTATTTAAAGATGAGAATAATGGTTTACTTAAAAACCAAATTATTATTTAAGACATGCTGTTGGCAACCAATGCTGAAAGTTTTGGTTTAAGCGATAACTCTAATTGTCATCTATTTCTTATTAATTTATATAACTCCCACTTATATTGAATCCATTCTTCCCACTCTCTTGGCCTAGCACTTTAATAGTGCAAGGTTTTTATCCAAATGAGCCATCATTTTTCTTATCCATTAGTCCTATTGCAGGTTCATATGCCCTCTGGGGTGACTAGCCCATTGAGCACTTTGGGAATCCTAATGCAACATAGAGAAAATTGGATTATATCCCCCTCGTCCTACAAAAGTGGTGCTCTCTACAAGGTACCCTCAAGATCATTATGTAAAATACAACCCATGAAGGAGAAGATGTGTTAATGCTTTAGACCTCTGCACCAGCTGTCAAAAGGTCAAACCCAGAATGAGCTAAGGGGATAAGACCTCATATCAGACGCTGACTTTGTAACTCATACGTAAGAATCTGAGTGCACCCCAGATATTCCTCATTAGGTTCAGTTGGAGCCTTTCCCAGATAATCTTGTTGGGTTTGATTGAATTATTTTCCCCAGATGGTCCAATTTGCTTAAACCAGGGGCTTTTTATTAATAAGAATAATTTAATATTTTATTTTCTTTAATAATACTAATAGTTAGGTTTGAAATTTGTGGCCCAAATCTCTGATATCTTCAAGTATTCATACTAACCAGCAACTAATGCCAAGAATAAATCATATTTATATGAATAAATTTTCAAATCGTGCTCTCCATTTCATTAAGATGAGCTTATACAGGGATACTAGTGACTCAATGCTGAGGATAACCAAAACGCATTGACAGCACACAATGTAAATGATTTTTAATAGCAGGTATTTAGTTGCCATTTGACACCTATTTCCTACTGGCGACTGATGCTAAATATTACTCTCATCAGATCTCATTTTTGTATTCTCATCATCTACCTTTGGGCCATACAACTCCCGCTACATTTGGATTTGTCTTTGTCTTTACAAAAACTAAGGTCATCAGAATCTTAATGCTTCTTTTTTCCATTTTTATCAAAACTACACCTGAAGATTCTGATGACCCCCAACACTTCCTACTTGATGAGGGAATATTGGCTCTTGAACCCTAGCTAAGGATTGGAGGAGGTTCTGTCAGGTCCCACTAGTATAGGTGAAGCTTCTAGATTAAAGCCGTAGCTCATTTATATTCAATTATCAGTGAATGCTGATTTGTGCTCCTCATTAAGTTAGGTTGAGCTATCAGAATGTACTATTGTTTCTAAGATTATTGGGATTGATCCTAATAGCATTTCTGAATTGCAATTACTGGCGGCTGAAGCTGAAGATGATCAGATATTTAATTATTAATTACAATATTCTATTATTTATCAGCAACTTTTTCTCAAAGATTTCAATAAGTGAGGCATTGAATTTCCATATATTGTTTAGTAATTTATCTACCTATTATTATCCCGAATCCTTTCTACCCTCTCATATTTAGCCTAGCATTTTGATTAGTGAAAAGTTTTATCTTATAAACCTTTTTTATCTTATCCATTAGTCCCATTATAGGTTCTTATTCCCTCCAGGGAGACTAGCTCACTAGACACTTTGAGGACCCTGAAGCAACATAGGAACGGTTGAATTATATTCCCTCATCCTGACATAAGGGTTGAAATCTTCCTGTGTATGGCATATCTTAAATAATCCATTCCTGTTGTTATATGGTACATCTCATGAGTTAAGGATTGATATTCATTTCTTGTAATTGTTGGAAAACTTATTTGAGATGATCTAGATGATTGTTAAAGATTTTTAACACCATTTTGTCAAATATACAAAAATCATAAAGCTAAGTATGAGATCTTGCATGATATGATCCATCGCCTTTCTGAAATGAAGGTGGCACATCACATAATCCCTAAGAAGCCAAATAGATTGTAATAATAATTCTATGCATATTTATGCGCACTTTAATTGGTCACTGGCAATAAATCCATTTTCCTGTAACCATTGATAAGATCCATTGTTTAGATGAAATTTTAGCTATAAAGTAGGCCAGAGCATAGTTTAATCATAAACTGTGATAGCTGTCCTTCTTTGTGAGGCTGTTTAGCTTTCTGTAAATTATCACTGTTCTGTGACCACCATTTTTCTTCTTTATGGGTAATAGTAGGGGCAACCATGCTCTAGGAGGTCACAAGTAAGCCGGCATTTAGTAGGTGTTTAATCATGGTCTGCATGTATTGCTCCTCTACCTTCAACTTTTTGTATGCTTTGACTAAAATGGACTTTTTTTAGTACTAGAGACTAAAATGGATTTTAATCTCGTACATATCTAATATGTACCCAATTCTCATATGACTTATATCACGTCTAATGTGAAATTTTTTTAATTTTCTAAGTAGTTGATGCACCTTCTCAAGTTCCTACAGATTTATTTTATTAGATAATAGGAATTGAGGTATTGTGCAAATTAAGCTATAGTTGGGTAGGCTAATTACATTTTGTAGCAATAAATGTACATTGTCAATTTCTTTAAATTGAAAATCATTTTTCCAGTCTCCTGGTGTTTATTGACTCTGTTTTCATAAATTTTTTAGGTTTCTAAGCCTTAACTCAATTAACAAATGAAAAGTGGGTTAAGTACTTCGGGTAATAATCCAGGTTTAGATCTTCTGACGCCAATAATGCTAGTGATGTGTATTAAGTATTTAGAGGTATCTTGAGGGTCATGTTGGTTAAAATCATTAATTGTTCACCAGTTTAATTTTCACCTCTTTGGGAGCATAGAATAGTATGCCATCTGCTGCACTTACTCAAATCAAAGATTTTTTTATATTTTCTAGAAGTATAATTAGAGACAAAGCAGAAACAGGGTAGTTGACCAGCCAAGAGCATTCATTCCTGCTCTTTTCTTTATTACAGTACAAGAGGAACTTCATGCTTGAGGAGATATGATACCCTTCTCTCAATTTATAACTATTCATCTCAAATCTTAAATTGTGCATCAATAAGTATGTAATATTGGCAATTGTTTAAGGTGATAGCGAGAGAAAAAGACTAACTTGCCAATTTGGATCAGCAATGAGTAAGCACCTATTGCTTTGGTGTTTATTGGACCCGCAGTGCTATACTCCTAAGTGTAATCAAGGTCTATGGAAAGCTTGATTATTTTGATAAGTCAAGATGAAACAATAAAGAATGGAAATCCCCAATGCAAAATAGCAATTACTCAGAACTTCTAAATCACTACTTCTACTTTTGTTATTGTCTCTCCAAGATTTGGCAGTAGGGCTAAAAACTCCGAATATAAACGTTGAATTAAGCTTCCTTGAAGTCAAAGGATACTTTTCTTGATTACCACTAGAAACTTTATGCTTAAGATTTGTTTTTTTGTAGGTCAAGAAGTTTTTTGAAATATCACGCTGTAGTAATTACCCTTGGACATCCAATGACTTGAATGAGGTATGTACTTTTCAGGAATTGATCTTTCTTAGCGTAACAGTTCATTATACTGTAGAAAAAGCTCAGAAATGGGCTTAAATCTATAAAATAGTGAAGAGGTCGATGAAGAAAAAAGATGGGGCGAAATAGACTACTTTATTGAGCTATAAAGGCGTCAAATTATAAAGTGTATGGGGACGTAGATTCTAGAGGGCCTCCATGGGCCTGTATAATCATGATCTTTCACAACCTTCCGGATCAACCGCCTGGTCAACGCCATCATTGTTCTGCATCTTCCTCATTAATGCAAAGTTGGGAGTAACACCTCTTGAGCTTTGGGATGCGGATATTATATTCATTAAGACATCACTATCAATTCTCATGTGCATGATGCTTCCTGATTGAAGCTCTAATTTATGCTTTTAAGACTAAGTTTTATTCACAATATCTCAAGTGTCAACTTATTGAGGCTCAATTTGGGAGTGGGGTTTTGACTTGATCATCATCTTAAATCCTGGCAAAATCCCCTCAAGATCCTGTCTGAGGAGGGTATAGGGCGTAGGAATTGACCACTACTCAGTTCACCTCTAGCCCCTGATTAATTTTAGCAATGGAGTACTCAGATTTTACCTTTTCAATGATCTTGTAAGTCCATACCAGAGAACATTGATCTTGTTCTGTCAATCTCTGGGCTGATGGTAATACAAGAGAGATATGATCGCCTAATTGAAAAAAAGGTAAAAAGGGTTGTCTTACATCTAATCAGAAAGTCTCCCTTTCTGTGATGGTGACAATGTCTTGCGTGGCTAAGTCTTGAAGCTGGAAAATTTTATTTACTAAGACCTCATGGTCAAATTATAGTTCTCAGGCATGAAGGTATTGATTAGAGGCTGAAAGCTATTTGGTAGTCAGGGTTCACGGCCCATATAGAGCTCCAAAGGGGATATCTTGATGATTTAATAGTAGCTTATATAGTAAGCGAGCAAGGCGCTGGGTAAGCAATGGTTCCAGAAGGTAGGGTCAGAGGCGGCCTTATTCAACAAATAGAGATGAGGGTTCCATTAGCAATTCCACAGCCCCCATTGGTTGAGTATTATAAGAGTGGTGAAACTTTGGTTTGTTCAAAAAGTGAATTGATTCTTGGAATAACTGTGAGGTTAAATTTAGCATATTGTCTAAAAGTAAAGTTTGTGGAAATCCATACTGGGTGAAAACGGATCAAATAAGAATATGGCCAATGTTTTCACTGTGGTAGCAAGAACTGAAATTGCTCTTAACTATTTTGGTCAAACGGTCCATAGCTAATAGGACATGATTATGGCCATGTAACCTAGTGGGTAGAGGGCCCACAAAAATATGCTGATGAAACTAAAAAGGCCTGACGGATCCACAACTGAAAGCTAATAGTGAGGATCTGCTTATAATGGGATTGACAGGTCATACAAGCCACTAGAACTTCTTAGATGGTCTCAAGCATCCAATCTCAGTAGCATTTTTTTTCTTCAGACATTCATGTGTATTTTTCACTGCCCCATGTCCCACTGTCATATGCCCTTCTAGGATAACTTTTGTTTAGGAAGAAGGGCGGATGTAAGGTAAACAATTCTCATTGATTTTCTCATATAGCATCCCTTCTTTAATTTGAGCGTCTTGGGACATTTTTTAAGATCATCTTAGATCTCAATTGTCACCAACTTCCAACGTTCAGGCCAGCCAATTAGATTTTACAGTCAGTATTCTTTGGGGATCAGAGCAGTGAGTACTGGCATCCTTGCGAGACCAACAACTTTTGATGAATTGCACCTGAGCTATGGACAACAGAAAAAACATTGTTTTGTAGCCTTTTAACCCATCTTGCTAGCCGTCCATCTTAGTCCTTCATCTGCTGCAGCTATCAAAGTGAGGAATATTCGGTGATAATGATGAAATGGGTGCCATATGTAGGGCCAAAAAGGTTTGATTGCCAACAAAACATACAGGCACTCATGCTCGTTAAAGTTATATTTATGTTTGACATTACTCAGGGTCTTGCTAAAGTAAGCCACTGGGTGATCAAACTGATCCTCATTGTGCTGAACTAAGATGAACCGGACATCACCATCACTAGCATCTGTGGATAGCAAAAATGCTCACTTAAAACGTGGATGAAGCTAAAATATGTTTTTTACTAATGAGAGGTATGAAAAGCATTAAACGCCTGTTCCTGTTCAAGCTGTCAGTTAAAGAACACATTCTTCTGTAGAGATAGACCAGGTGTTCAGCCAATATGTCATACCAAGGAATGAACTGGTGATAATAGCCCACCATAACCAGGAATACTTGATTATCCCTAATGTTCTAAGGGGCGAAATCTTAATGCCTCTGACTTTGTCCAGGTTGGGCTGGATACCATCTTTCGAAAATGTGTATCCGAGAGTCTTAATTTCTAATTGAAAGAAATAGTACTTAGTATGCTTAAGCTATATTAAGGCCTTTATAGGATGGTTAAAGACTTTCTAGAGGTGTACAATGTAACCATTGAAGGTTTTTGAAGAGACAGTGATATCATTGATGTGCATGAAAAACAGGATAGTTTTAATTTCTCATGCATTCTGTTAATGGGACGTTGAAAAGTGGCCAGTGCGTTTCAAAGACCCTGGGGCATCCTCATGGGTTGATTATACCCTCTTAAGTGACAAGTGTACATTTGGTTTGATCTTTGGTAGCAAGCTCTATTTGTCAATATCCGCTAGTGAGAATCATAGTAAAAAAGTATTGTAATCCTGCAAGAAAACGGAGAGAATCGTTATTCTGGGAAAGTGGTAACTGTCCTTCTTTGTTTTTGATTTCAGTCAGCAGTAGTCCATCACCACACAATGGATCTCAGTCTACTTCCAAACCACCAATAGAATGGAGGCCCAAGGGCTATGCAAAGGCACCAATAACCTGGCTTCAAGTAGTTTCTTGATCTCAACAGCCACCTGAGCTTCTTTAACCTTACTTTTTTATTAGGTATTTGACCAAATGGGGGAGCATCTCCAGTTTCAATGTGATGTAGAACAACACCATTTTTACAAAGTTGTATGTGAAGGTTGAGAAGAGGTTTGAGTACTTCTCCAATAATTTAAAAAATGACTCTGTTGCTACTAGTGAGCTCTTGTCCAATACAGGTGTCAACTAGAGCTACCAAAGTATATATTGCCCAAGATCCCTTAAAATCCCAAAGCTGCAGATGTTGTTGAGGGCCTCTACAGGTTTGAGGCGAGCATAAGCAGCCAGACTATCACATCCCACAATCCTAGGCTTGGCAGTGAGGTTATCTAGAATCAACAATATGGATCCAGCTAGTCAGGATTTAAATTATCAAATAGGTTGGACCTCCTTGACAGATGGTTTATCCAGGCCTCAGATCTCCAACAAGTACCCTAAGGTAATGTTGACATAACCCAGATGTCCACAATAACCTGGGACTTTGGTGGTATTGTTTGTATTAGGAAAATAAATTTTGCATGCATGATTGACCATCAATCACAGGAGGGGGCATCCATACACAAGTGCCTCATTCATGATACTCAAGCTGGTTAATTTGGCTTTCACTCTCTAATAGGCAAGCCCAAGCTTGACCTCCGTTTTGGTGTTGTGTTAGTTATTGAAACCAGGGAGACCCAGTTTCCCAGCAGGTATAAAGCCATAATCATAGTACACTATGGCAGAATAGTCTAGAAAGACTGAGTCCCAAGGAGAGGTCATACTTTGGTTGTCCAATACAATGACGGGGTATTCACAAGAAAGCCACCTAAATTGAATGGGCAATGAAGAACAATCCATTAATGGACTAAGTGCATTGCAGCCCAGTCATAGCATATTCCATGTAATGTGGCAAGTTTGAAGCATTCGTGATCTATTTCATTAGTTTGGATATAGAGCCATTCATGGGGAGCAATGTCAACAATGACTTTAACAGGAATTGAATAAACTCTAACAGTGAAGCGTGTAACCAACCTCCTTAACTATGAGGGTGGTGTGATAAACATAGGTAAGTTTCAGAAGAATAAGAAGTATTAGGGCTTTTATTACCTTCAGGTACTAAAACTTCTTATTCTGGTATGACAACTTTGCCCACATTGGAGCTCACATATTGTTCTTGAGGTGTAACAGGGATGTCAGCGTGATGTGCCTCATCCTTCACGACTGACCTTTCCCCGCCTCCTCAGCAAATCTTTTTCCACCAAGTCTTGGTGCTGTGATGGAACTTTTTGAAGTAGGTGAATCGAGGTTTTTAATTATTCTGTTTTTTGACAACGTGGACCCAAGGATGGCTGAAGGTAACTTATGCGGTATTCTGGGCTCAGGGTAGATGCAGGTATTTCTTTTAGCACTTCCTTACTTTCCAAATGCAATTAAAACTATTATTCTGGCTAATAATATGCATTTGAACTTCATGATAAGATCCCAATATGGAGATGACTGCAGTTATGGCTTCATCCAAGGTAATGTAATTAGTAGTTACCAAGGGATGTTCGTGGGCATAGAATCATCTGGCAAACACCATAGGGCTTTCTTCTTTGTTCAACTGAATGCCCATAAACGCCTGTTTTTGATTAGCCATTGTTTGGTTGCTTGGTTTTTAGGGTGTTATGGACTTGTTACCAGATGTGGCATTTCTTTAAATGTGGAATCATAATTTCAGGTAGTGCTATTCAGACAGGACTGGATATTTCACCTTCTGTCAGTCAGTAGACTATTCCATAGAACTCTCATAAGCGTAAAGGGAAGAGGTGATGCTTTCTTGGCTGGGGGTAAACAACTCCTTTAAACTAGGCATAAAGTTATTCACAATATGAGTGGAAAGGGTATTGATGCCAGGAAAAGGCAGGTTCAGGATTCTCAGATTTGCATAGTTGTGAGTTGCCTGTTGATCTAGTCACCATTTCAAATTCTTGAGGATTTTTGAATGTTGTCTTAATTCAGGTTTAAAGAGTAATGAAGTCTTTATGAGAAACCCGCTCCTTTAATGCTAGAATTTTAGAGTAATGGAGAAGCAGCTGGTTCTCAAAACTACTCAGGTGTTTTCAAACCATTGACAGGTTTTCTCAAGATGGGTGATGCGATTATTTGTGACCTTGGTAAAGGCGCTAAAATTATCCATCTCATTTGACAAGGCCTTGATCAAGCTCTAGGGTCAAGAGGTTTTTGTCCACTTGGAACTTGAACCCACTGAGCCACATTGCTCTTTGATCCTATAATGCAGCAGGGGAAGTTAAAACGTCCTTGAACTAGGAATCATCAGGGTCACCAGGGGTAGGCAGTGTGGGACCAGAAGGCCCTTGTTAACCATTGGAACCTTCAGGGACTTTGGGCCTTCCACTTCCAAAGGCAATATTGCAGGATTCTAACTCCTTGTGATTCTGCTGGAAGGTTCTCACAATGTCTCAAGCTGGTTAGGGGCTCTGGTTCCAGAAAGCCTCAATTAGCTGCATGTTTTGACAAAGCTGGTCCTCAAGTTAGCCAGAAAATATGCTATCTATACCGAGAGTTGGTTACAAGCCCTGTTTCTTAACTGATGGCTATTGATAATGGCTTCCTGATTGTTTTGAAAAAAGGAGGAGGCCGCGTTATAAAATTTAAATAAATGAATGTAGGGTTTGATAAGCCTTAGTTTTAATGATAATTCATTGAGATGCAACCTGACTATTCGTAGGAGATAATGTATGGAGGGATTCACAAAGCTCCAAATAAGCATTTTGTGCCCAAATCCAACTCTCCAGTTGTTAGTAGGACTAAAGCTTATAGATCTCACATCTTGGAAGGCACCAAAAAAGTGCAAGAGCAACTGGATTGGCCTCCCACATTTTAGATGCCTTTTATAAATCGTTAAACAATTTAGTTGATGTACTCATATTGAACTTGATATTGCTCATTGTCAACGAATGTTAGATTAAACTGAAGAAGTGGCCCAAAACTCTAAGTTTTCAAATTTTATAAAAAGTACTTTGTATTGAGAGGTGTTAACTCATTAAGTTACTCATCTCAACTTTATCATCAAGTTTTTTTCTGGATAGTTATTTTTGCCATTATTTGTGATAAATAATTCACTTGGACTGCTCAGAGCACTGTAGTGAGCACTACTTATCTCAGCATAACAGTTCTCTTGACAGTAGCCATTGTTTTAAAATGGGCTCAATTAGTAACTATTGGGGAGTTCACCAAAGACAAAAAGATGGGGAGAAATAGATTAATATATTGAGATATAAAGCTTTTATAGTTATTAGGTGTGTAAGGAGGTGGTGTCTAAGGGGCCTATATAGCCATGTACAAATAGGATCTTTTACAATGTTTTGGATTGGCACCTGGTAACGACCTCATTGTTATGTGACTTCTTCATGACCATAATGGTGAGTGTCACGCCTCTTAAGGTTCAGGAAGTGGGAATGAATTTCTTGAAAGGCATCTTCATCAATTCTAACAGCATGAGGCTTCCTGATCAAAATTTCCTCAGTGCCTTCAGGGACAGGTTTCATTTGTGATTGATAATGAGGTAACTTATTAAGGAAAATTTGGGAGTAGGGATATCGACTTGCTCATCATCTCAAATACCAACAATGGGTATATAACAGCCTTTTTAACCAAATATTGTAGACATTTACTTTATAAAGAAAAATAAATTAATGTAAACTTTTATATTTATGACCATGCTGTTTTTTTATCTTTGTTCTGACCATTTAGTTTATTTGTACTAATACTGATTATCACAATTCTGATATGACTTGATGATAAGCCCTAAGTCATTATGACGGAATGGATAGGATCCGCTGAGTTTAGTACAAGTGATTATTTAAGTGCCTTGAGATGAGGCATATTGTGTTGTTGAGAAATCACTTTGAATTAGGCGATCATAAAATTAATAAATGAAGAGTTTCTGGAACCAATGAGATAGGGCGAATTAAATTACTAAGCCATGGAAGCGGTATCATCTGAAGTTGCTACAATATAGGCGAGATGAGATGATTGAGAGAAGAAGGTTGTTATTAGTCTAAAGTAAGAGGAACAGCGAGGATCCTCCGTATTGATTATATTAAATAAAAGAGGGTTTGTGGGAGCGAGTGCTCCATATTTATTTGAAGTTTATTCTGTTGTTTCAAGGATTATGATCATCATATCGTTGGTCCTCATTGCTCAGTGGGTTGAACCGTGTGCAAAAATCCTTTAAGTATCTTTTGAATACTGCTGATTTTATAACAGTGGTACTCACTATTGGGGGGCCATTAATCAATAACAGTAGCAATAATATTCCTCAGTTGCTGGTCATGTCATATCAGGCTTGCTCTGGCAAGGAGACTTTCCAAGGCGCTGCAACCATTGAATATGTGGAACTCAAGCTTACCTTAGACTCTGTTCTCCAGTGGAAGAAAAAGTTTATGCAGGAGTTTTGTATTGATAAGCTGCCTCTGTTTGATCGCAATGAGAACATCCATGGATTTTTAAGCAATTTGAGCTTGCAATAGAAGGAGCTTCAGATCGGCCTCAAGCCAAATTATTTTTATCCACCTTGGATGTCAGAAGCGCTGAACAAGTCACTTGCTATCTTCCCACCAAGTTTTATTACCTATCAAAAAGTGAAAGAAACTGTGTTGTGATTATTCATAGGGACTTTGAAATTAGCGCAGCAAAAGGCCCTTTTCTTAACCATTGGGTTTCAGCATGATGATACCCTCACCACATTTTCTGATTAATTCATGGTGGAAGCTCATGTGTTAATTTTGGCAGGGACTTTAAAAAATACAATGTATGCATAGCGTTGACCTCCGCTGTGAAACCATATTGTAAGTTTTCATTACCATAGCTCCATATTTAGAAGTTTGCATATTTTTGCTTAAACTTGTTCAAATTTTACACCGTCTATCTGCTACCTTTCCTCCGCCCAATATAGAGCGGAAACCTATCACCTCCGCTTTCAGACTTTCTTATTTGGGGGAGCTAACTCTCCCTGTTCAGCGTCTGTTTAGTAACCCCCATCCTCATTATCACTACATGCCTCACTTCCAACCAAGTTCCATCAGCAGTTCAATTATTGGGTGGGGTCTGTTTACACCGCTCAACCCCAGCCTAACTTTTGGGGTGGCCCATTTTACAACAATCATGGACGCAGATTTTACAGGGTCAATTAAATCTCATGCTTTCGCTCTGGCACTTAGCCAGAAGTTTTAATCATCAGGTTCATTCCCTACCTCAGGAGCAGTACAATCAGGGAAAAATTAGAGCGGAGTAGAAATAGGACTCTCTACTTCTGCTATTCTGACTCAAAACGTCCCACATGAACCTATCTCTGTACATCCAGTGGAAGTTCCCCATTATGATGACGCCTTTCTATATCAGCAGCCAGTTTGGGGTGAATGTGCTGACATGAGCGCAATTTATGGACATGGCGGAAGCAGGCACCCAGGAGCAACCAAAGCCTTATTCCTGTCAAATGTTTGGTCAACTTACTACTGATGAACCAGATCCATTTGCTGATGCTCTTCTCTTAAAAGGGGTGAAAGTGGCCCTATCTGTAAACACTAATGTTAAAAATTACCCTAAAGTTGGAGAGGGTATTATGAGCTTCTTAGGAAAACGATATCTATTAAATGTCCATGTTTTAAATAATCAGAATATGTCTTACTCCGAGTGTACTTACTGTGACATTATCATAGCGAAAACCTGAGTTTACACTATAATTGATACGGGTTCCCCAATCAGCAGTGTCCACAAAGTTGGTGGCGAAGTTGGCATTAAAGCCTGACGTGGAACATCATATGGTGTATGGGACTTCAGGCGTGGAAAGCAAGGTCTCTGAAGGAGCGTACAGCGTGCTACCCTTGCATTTTGGACTGATTGTCATTGTAGCCCCAGCTATAGTGCTACCAAACAATAACTATGACCTGTTAATTGGAACCGCTTTTATGAGTCACTTTAGGGCTGTTGCTGATATTACAGTGGAGACCTTTGAAATTTTGGGACAGCGGATCCCAATCTACTTCATTTCCATTAGGATCCCGAAGGATCTGGTGCACATGGATCACATTAACATTGCATATGGTGATGGGATTTTATTTTCGCTACCATCAATTAAAGAACAAGACCCAGACCCTTCCCCATCAAATTTATGAATATCAAGGGCTACCTCTTAGAGCTACTGGCCCTATATCTATTCCCTCTGGACACCAAGTAATTATAAACACCAAGTTAGAGATGGAAGTGCCTGCCGGGTTATATGGAGAGGTCATTGGGCCCTATCAGCAATCACGGCTTGAGCCCCATGTGGCCCCAAGCATTATACTTCCAAGTCATGGGGAGATTAAGGTTCTAGTAGCAAATCTTCAGAGCAGATCAATGCAAATCCGCTGACACCAAATAGTGGTATATTTACATTTACTCCCAGTTGAAGAGGTCCTCCAAGTTCATGATTTCGTTCACTGGATGAATTTGGTTTGTTCATTGAATACAGCCCGGCGTAATGGTAGTTGTACCGCATGAAAATTTAATGAGATTAACTGAAGACCAGAGAGATCGAGCAGAACCTTATTTCAAAAAAACAAGGAGATCTTTGCTGTTGATTATCATGGTTTAGGATGCACACGGGGAGTGATCTATTGAGTGGACACTGGGGATCATCACCACATTAGATCTCGGCTGATCCACCAATCTAGAACAGCATAAGAAGTTGTCACAGCAGAAATTGATAAACTGCTAGAGCAAGGAATTCTTGAACCATTGAAGAGCCCATAGGCTTCCCCTGTCCTAATTGTTAAAAAGAAGAAAAGTACCAACCAGGTAGTAATAGACTACAGCAAGCTCAACAGCATTATGAAAAAGGACTCATACCCCTTACCATGAATTGATGATGCTTTGGATCAGTTGGGAGGAGCTCGTTAATTTTCTGTAATGGATTTGGTATCTGGCTATTGGCAGATTGAGTTACCTGCAGCGGAACAAGAGAAATGAGCCATTATCACGTCAAAAGGGTTTTTTCAACTAACACATATGCCACAAGGGCTGTGTAATGCCCCAGCTACATTCCAACGGTCAATGGACACTATCCTTGGCAATTTGAAGCTGTCTTGCATTCTTGTATACCTTGATGACATCAACGTTTTTCCCGCACGTTTTCTGAGCATCTTACCCATTTGGAAGAGGTATTCCGCCAGTTGGCTGGGGCCAACATCAAAATAAAACCCAAGAAATGCTACTTTTTCAAGGATCAGCTAGAGTATTTTGGGTTTGCAGTTGATGCAACAGGGCTGCGGCCATAACCAGCTAAGATGGAGGCCATTCAGAAAATGACTTCACCTAGCAGTAAGCGAGATATACAAAAAATTTTAGGAATGGTGGCTACTATCTTCGCTTCATACCAAACTTTAGTTGTATTGGAGTCCACTGTTTGAGTTATTAAAAAAGGATGTCATGTTTGAATGGACGGAACGCCGTCAACGCTCCTTTGTTACGCTATAAATGACGTTAATCAATGCGCCAGTACTATGGCTTCAAATTTTAAAAAGAGTTTATTTTACAGATTGATACGTCCCTTTCTGCTGTGGGGACAGTTCTGTCCCAAAGATGATGAAGGAGAGGAGCACCCAGTGGCGTACTGCAGTAAAAGCCTGAATAGCCACAAATGTAATTATACTGTGACTGAGTGGGAGTGCTTAGCGGTGATCTATGCTTACAAGCAATTCCGAGTATATTTGCATTGTGTAACGCTTAAAGTTTTAACGGATCATGCCTCATCACGCTGGTTACAGACCATTAAGGAGCCGTAGGGGCGTCTAGCTCGATGGGCCCTTAGACTGCAGGCTTAAATTTTGATATTTTTCACCAACTGGGAGCCAAACACCAAAAACGCAGACTGCTTATCAAGACTACCAACTATTGAAGTAACAGCGGATCTGAGTGACATCATATCAACAAGATGCTTAGTGGTAAGTATGATGATGAGCCACCGCAAGTTGTAAAGGCGTTGAATGAAATGCCAGCTGATGCTTTTCTGTGGAATGGTGAGTTGTATTATTGGATTGGTGATTCAACAGTAAACTTTCCGTGACCCTTGGCATGGCCTAATATTATTATGAGCGCATATAGGGCCATCAGACATGGTGATGTGCATAAGACAATGAAGTTCTTTTCTTCAGTATTACTGGGAAAGAATAAAATATTATTTACTTGATACTATCTCCTCCTGCCACCAGTGTCAATTGGGAAAGCCATTCCTCCAAAAGACTTTGTACCAGTTGGTGAAGCCATACTTTGCTTGGCATATAGTTTCCCTGAATGTTGTTGGCCCTCTGCCAACGGGAGCTAACCAGTCCAAGTACATTTTGGTAGCAATTGACCACTTAACCCGGTGAGTTAAAGCAAGGGTAATATGGGACTTAGGGGCAATCACAGTGGCCAAATTTATAATGGAATGTATTATCCAATGCATGGCTGTCCTCAGTTCCTCTTTACTGATAACATAACTAACTTCACTTCCCACATCCTCCTAAAGCTCAATGAGCTGATGGCCATCTGAGGAGCTTTGACAATCCCATACCATTCTGAGTCCAATGGAATAGTTGAAGTGGTAAATGGGACTTTAGTGAACATACTCCACAAATTAGTAGTGGATCAGCCCTCAAATTGGAGTTCACTTTTGTCTACCACCATCTTTGCCTATAATATTAGTTATCATTCCACCATTGCGAAGAGTCCCTTTCAATTACTATACAGCTGACACCCTGCTCATCCAGAACTTCTATAAACCTGTGTAGAAGATAAGGGCAGAATGACCCCCAACGTTACTTGATGGCCCTAGCTAACACATTAATCACATTACAAACTAATTCATACTCATTCAGTTTAGCTAAAAAGATTATGACTCAAGCTGCTAATCAGATACGGTGTAGTGGGTTAACCCAGTTTAAAGATGGAGACATGGTTCTTTTCCATGATCAACATGGGTTTAAGCAGAAACACAAGTTGGCAAGTATCTGGATTGGGCCATTCGAAGCTATTGAGAAGACAGGTTTGGATGCATATACTATCAAGGACCCCGCTAGCAGTCAGATCATCAACCAAGTGTATGTGATGTTCCTCCAGGCTTATAAGCAAAAGGAGCCTTATTGTCCAGTCAAAGGGGGGTAATGTTGCGATTCTGATATGACTGGATGATAAGCCCTAAGTCACTATGACGGAATGGATAGAATCCAACAAGTTTGATATGAGTGATGATTATTTAAGCGCCATAAGATGAGGCAATATTGGGTTATTGGGAAATTGCCTTGAATTAGGTGTTTATGAAATTAACAAATGAAGAATTGACGTAGCCAATAAGATATGGCAAATTAAATTACTAATCCATAGAAGCGGTAGCATCTGAAGTCACTACAATATAGGCGAGATGAGATGATTGAGAGAAGAAGGTTGTTAATAGTTTAGAGTAAGTGGAACAGTGAGGATCTGCTGTATTGATTATCTTAAATAAAAGAGGGTTTGTGGGAGCGAGTGCTCCGTATTTATTTGAAGTTTATTCTGTTGTTTCAAGGATGATGATGATCATATCGTTGGTCCTCATTACTCAGCGGGTTGAACCCTATGCAAAAATTCTTCTGTGTATCTCCTGAATACCTCCAATTTTATAAAATGATAATGTTAAATTAGGCTTTTTCTGGGGGTCTTTATCCATAGGTCAAGAAAACATCCCTTTAGTCTGGCGTTTTTAACAGCAAGTCTACTAGATTGAATGGCCTGTCTCTTTAGTTGTAGCTGAGAAAATCCCTTGAGTAGCATAGGATTAAAGTCAAGTTACTATGCCCGCTAAAGCCTCATAGATAGTTTGGAGTTTTTGGGGAATCAACGCTTCCAACAAAGGAAGAACCTTAATGATAAGCAGGGTGTGCAATATAGGGATTTCAAGGGTATATTTCAGCTTTTTGATGAAAGCCTATATGATAATATAAATGGGTTCTGGGCAAATAATGATTTCTGTACATAGGATTGGAGGTGGCTAATCTTCATAATTCAAGAGACTAAGGTCCCTTTAGCTCATTCTACTATCCAATTGATAGATTGATATATGGTGTGTTTAAGTTTTAATTAGTACCAGATAGAGAAGTTAGCTCTTGGACTACCATGGAGTGAAATTAATGTTTATTGTCCAAAAGCAAAATTTGTGCGCATCCTTGCTGAGCGAGGATATATCACAAGAGAACAAGCATAAATTTTAAAGTCACATCTGGCACAGAAATCCCTTCTACCCAAATATTCTAACAGTCTATGGATTTAGGGATCTTTATGCTCATGTAATCCGGTGGGCAATGGCCCCACTACATCAATAATGACAACATTAAAGGGGCTTAATTGAGCCACAACTTGATGTTTATATCATGGGATGGACAATTTCCGTTTAACAAGATAAACAGGTATCTAATATCTTATTTATAAACTCAACCATTCAATCTAATTACATGCTTTCTTAAAAATTATAAGTCTTCTTCACCACTCTTTTTCCCATAGTTGAATGTCCTTTAAGGTCTACTTTGGTACGTGAAGAAGGCTGTATATATGAAGCCAACTTCCATCTACTTTCTTTTATAAAATTCCCAGATATGAGTGTTGCTGTTCATTTTTTACAACTCAGCCTATACCTCAAGGGCCTCCATATCCAGTCTCTGGTCGTCCAATTAGATTATATGATTGATCTTCTTCAGGTGTCAATCCTGCATTTATAGGCATCCTTGAGAGATTGTCCTCAGTTTGGTCAATCACTAAACACTCTGAATTTTGGTGAAATCATATTTCTGTTAGCGTAAAGCCCAATTTGCCATTCTGCCTCCAGGGACTTTAATTTTTTGTAACAATTGTAGCGAAAAATGGTCTGTGATGATCATAAAATGGGTCCTATTCAGGTATGGTAAAAAAATTTAATTGCCAGCAGTATAACTAGGCACTCACACGTGGTAACACTATAATTTTATTTTGGCATTATTCAATTGTTTTTCTGTAGTAGGCCACATTATGGTCAACTTAGATCTCATCGCTTTGATTTAAGATGGCTCCTACTACCACTTCAATAACATCAGTGAACAACAGAAATGGCCAATTAATCCACAGGTAATTTGGATCGGCCTCATAGAGAGCGGTTCTCAACTTACTGGATCTTGTTCCTGCTCAAGTCACCATTTAATGAGAACCTCTATAATGAAAAGATGATTGAGAGGTTCATCCAGTTCCTCAAATTGTGGAATAAATTAAAATGGTAACCCGCCATTCCTAGAATTTTAAAAATTACACAAGCTCTGGAGGAGTAGAATCCTCTCATTGGCTAAAATTTTTTAGGCTTGGCTAGATGTCCTACTCAGAGACCATATGTCAAAAAAATTTATTTTAAACGGTAGAAGGAGCACTTTAAAGGTTTAAGATTAAGAGGGGCCTTCCAAAGATGATTAAAGTCTTCCAGGATGTGATACAAAAGACTACTCAATGCTTAAATAGTACTTTAACTTTTTCAAGATAGATAAGGACATGACATTTCAAATCTACCTTGGCCCGTTTAAATATGGTGGGCTCATTACAAAGTCGTTGGGGCATCCTAGTTTGTATGAGCAGTCCTTCACTACAATAAGAGCACAATTAATTGTTCTTTGGATGGCATCTCTACTTGCCAGTAATCACTGGCAAGAATCATCACAGATAAGCATAAGGACCAGGAAAGTAAACGGAGTGCATCCTTTTTTCAGTAGGTAGCTAACTTTTTGTGAATAGTTAAGCCTTAAGTATTCTATCACCACCTGATGGCTATCATCTTTCTTTGGACCAGCAAGTGTGGAGAATTCTAGCGGCTATTAGGAGTCACATCTTTACAGAAACCAATAACTGTTTAATTTCAGCATCAACCTGAGCTTCTTTGACCTTGCTCTTTCTAATAGGGATAAGATTAAATAAGTTTAGTATCTCCTGTTTCAGCGTGATGTAGGATGACATTCACCATCCAAAAACATAAGTAGAGGTCAAAATGATATAAATATTCTCCTAGAAACAGCTCAACTTTAATCGCTGTTTACTGGTTAACTAGTTACCAATAGATGTCTCTACCAGGAATAACAAAGAAGTGGACTCCATCCAGAGTCTTGTAAACTCTAAAAGCTACTTACATCATCAATCTTTTTCCTTGGTGAGTAAGCAAATGTAAGCGGCTGGCATATTGGGCTCAACTTCCATGGGATTACTGATTAATTCGCTGATAACACTGTTATGGTCCCAGCAAATGTGGGATCTATAACCTCTGAGTAGGTCAAGACTTCAACTCTTCAAGGATTCTCCATCCCTTGTATCTCCAATAGATGCCCATGCAGAATATTAACATGAACTCTGGTTTAGATATAACCTGGGACTTGGGTGGTATGATGATTGAACTGGTTAGATAAAGAGGCGTATCTTTTTGCCCTTTCACTACAGGAGGGTTATATGTACATGTATCCCCCTCACTTGATACCTTATTAGAATCAAAAAACCAATACCATATTTTTAAAAGCAATCTTAAGCTTTGATTTACATCTTAATATCTTTAGAGGTCTCATACACCAGTGAAACTTTATGTCCCAAGAGATATAAGATTCCACAGTTATAATGCACAATGGTAGAGTTGTTGTAGTGAAATTGAGTCCCTAGGAGGAAGTCGTAAGCTGTGGTTATCTAGGGCAGCAGCCAAAGTGTTTAGTGCTAATTTGCCATATTAGGAAAACAACGATGAGTAGCTTTTGATGATCAAGTATATTATGGTCCAGTCATGCCGTACTCCATATGGTGGGCTAAGTTAGAAGATTTTGATGCGTTTTTTAACATTGATAGAATAACGTCACAGGAGAGATGCGTTAATAATAGCATGAACAGAAAATTTATTTAATCAAACAGCAACCTGACTTACCAAATTTACCAAAAAAAACAAAAAGTCAAGCTGAGAAACATAGGTATCTTTGAGTAAGAGTAAGCAGTATCAGGTTCATTATCAAGTTGTACCAGTTTATCTCCTCTATATACAATCAAGTCAGATCCATTATGGTATTTAAGGATTTTGAGGTGTCCTAGGGAAGTCAGCATAGAGCGCCTTGTTGTTCATGATAACTGACTTTTTTCGCCTCATAGACATATCTCTTTCAGGAGTTCATTTTAATGGCAGAATCTATTAAGGTAAGTTAATCAGAATTTTGATCTCTTTTGATTCTAAACATTGTGAACATAAGGTCAGCCTGTGAAGGCTGAGTTAGAGGCCTTAAAATCAGGGTTAAAGTTGGTATCTCGTTAGTTCTCTCTTTAATATACCAATATATATACAGGTATATTGTGTCCAATGCTATGTAATTGAACTCTAAAATATGATCGCAGGGTGGAGACCACTGCGGATATAGCATCATCTAGAGTGATTCAGTTTGTTGTAATCAAAGGCTGAGCCTAGGCATATAACTAACTGTCAAAATTTATATTACTCTCTTCATTATTCAAACAATAATCCTTTAATGCCTAAATTTGGTTGGCAAGGGTGTAATTGAACTAAACTCATGATTAAGGCCGTGAGAATTTTTGCCCACATTTTGCAACAATTTAAGATGATTGATCATGATATTATAAATTGTGCTATTCAGGCTAGAATGATTATGATTCACCTTCTAGCAGTCAGTTGCTTCCTCCATAGATTTAATTTTATTCCAGATATGCAACCTGAGGTGATAAACTCAAAGGATGAGATGGGCGAGTAGATCAGGACTAAAATTGTGAGGCAGTAGTCAAAAATGGCTTTGGTGTTAATCACACAGCCTCAGATGCTGCGCCTTGCTAAGGGTCACTGTTTGGAGGGACCTCCAATTCTTTGGGGAGATGGGATTTACATAAACATGTTTGGTGCACTGCAGATATCTCATACATGTGGAATGTCCCATGACATTACTCATTCATGTTGTATCAGTGGTTTGCATCCCTGAACAATCATTAGCTATTATGTTTGTTTATACATAACCAAAAGTTGTTAATGACCCTAGCTGTGTCAGACCCTTGAGGGCTTGAGGTTGCTGAGACACAGCTATAATGGATCGCCCATAGTTCTAAAACAAAAATAATTTTGATAGGGTCTCAGTCTCGTTGCCTTGACCCTAACTTGAAAATCCAATCTTTATTTAAATAGTTGAAATTGTGGTTAGTAGCTGTGCTAAAAGCACTGCATCTCCAAGATCTTTTCCGCCCTTTTACAAGTAACATACCTGTGGTGAAGCAAATCCTCTTCATTGCATACCATGCAATGCCTGTGCGCTGCGTTTGAGCGCTTCTCATATGCAAAATGGGAGCTCTGCAAATCTCCAGTGCAGAGTTGTAATATTAAATCAAGGAAGGGCTCGCTCAATATTCTCCAAGTGGTATTGTGGAGCTTAGGTGGGTGTGTTAATTCACATAAAATTTAGTGCTGGGATTGGCTGGATGCACGAGCCTGTGGAATTTTCATTGCTTAGTGGCACTGCATGCTGATTGAGTTTTAGAATTTTCCATTTTATCCCTCATCGTTTTTATTGGGGTTTGATTTCTCTCCTTTGCATAATTTATTAAAACAAAAATAATGGAGCATCGCCTTGGCCTCAGGCGTCACCTCCTATGGACCTACTAACCTTGGGCGTGAATCAAGGTAGTTGTATAGGGTGTTTAAGGTCCCTGGATTACTGAGGGCCAGGTTTCTGGCTATTTAGGTCCTTATTGCAGATGCCCATGGAAGATAAATCCCTTCCTGTGTAGTCGCAGTTATGACCCAATTCATGAAGATTTTTGCAACGTTGCATTCAGGTCAATTAGCCCAATCTCACCTTCAGAAGTTGGCCCCCTTATTGTGGTTATTCTGGCTGGGGGGAGCGCGCGCACCAGTGACAGGGTTGTATTATTGCTGTGAGTTGTTTAAGAAATTTTTTATGATAGCTATATCATGTGCAAGATACCAAATTTTTAAGAAAAGCATATTGTTGGCAAAATGAATCTTTCCAGATAGGGATTTCTTCCTAAACTTCCACTGTGCCCCTTTCCTTTGTACTCTGGAAGTACCTTTTCTTTCATAACTTGAGTTGCTATACCTGCGCGTGTGATGGGAAACCCTAGGTGTCTGATGAGATCTTTAGGCAAGGCATCTGAAAGGTAGGTGAAATATAGCTGGACTTCTTGCACTTCTTCAATTTGCGTTGATTTGTGACTTTCCTTTTTATCTTTTACTTTTAAGTCCTAGGCGCTTAATATTCGATATCTCCAAAGCTTGTTATTTAGTTTTGTTAAGTTTAGCTTGGGAGGCTTTTTCATATAGGCTGATTATCTCCTCTACCTTCTTGGAATCCGCCCTGGAAGAAACCCTACCACACAGTCATTTGCAAAGGCCACAACCTTAAGTGGCTTTTGACCCTTGCACGCAATACCAGCTAAATGTTTCTCCATAACTCCATAGGAGATGGGTCAATTGTGAGATTGTACAAGATAGGGCTAGTGGGTCTCCTGACGAAGGCCTCTTTCTGGTGTAACAGGAGGCGAGATAAAGGCTGAACCATGAATTGAGAATGTGGACGATAATTGTGGTTTGCTATCCATGATATAAAGGGTTTGAAGATGCCTTGTTTGTGAAGTATTGCCGCCAAGTAGTCCAGATAAACTCTGTCATATGCCTTGGCTTGGTTAATAAAGTAAAGCATACCCTTTTAGGCTTTTCCAAGTTTATTTGTTACTTGGTAAATGTTGTCCCAGATGCTCTTCCCTGTGGTATACCCTTGTTGTTGTAGGGAAATTAAATCCTTGTCTTTTTCTGAAAGACGCTTATCCATAATCTTCCCCATTATCTTCATGTCCGCGTTTATTAGAGATATTGGGCGCCAAATATTAAGGTCTTAAGGTCCTCTTTTTGTGGAGCGCTATTATTTAGGTTTCCTCGACTCCTAGAATCACTCTTCACTCCTAAAGACTTGAGTTGAAGAGAGAGAGCATGGGCTCCTAAATTGTTTCATATTGTGCTTTATAGTATCATGGGTTTCGTTTGTTCCTGATAAATTGTTGGTAGGGAGTCTCTGAAGAACCCGGTTTGAGATCTTTCTCCAGTATGGGGTCAACAAGGTTGGCTAAATGCTCAGCATGGTTAGGCACAGCATTAATAAAATAGTCCTAAGGTGGCCTTCTCTGTTTAGAATGCTTTATACAGTTCCAAGTGTAGTAGTGGGTGATGGATGCTACTGCTTCTGTATTGCTAATGGTCTACAGTCATGTGTTTGGATTTCAGTGAGACAGGATCTTTTGGACCTCGCTTTGTAAGTCTGGTAAAAGAACTTGAATTTCTGATCCAATTATATGGCATATCTGGTCACTGTTTGTAGAACATCCATGTGCATTGTTGTTCATGTTTTTTAATGATAAGTATCTGTTTCACTCAATCTCTAGCCCCCTGTGATGAGTAGCTTCTGCGAGGTAAGTAACATTCCAGATGCTTAAATATTCTCTGAGCTTACCCAAGTTCTGTCATTTCTTTCCATGTTTGATGGGATGTGCGTGAGCTGGAGCAGACACTATTTTCTTTTTTAACGTTTGCCCCTGCTGCCATACGGTATCTGAATTGGTGCATTTGGCGAACTCTTTTTCATGTACTTTTGTATGATCTTCTACTTGGGCTAGATTATCATTTTTGAAAGCCTCCTTTTCCAGCGATGTTGGATGGGAAGTTTTTTCTTTGATTGGATGCTTATTTTTTACCATTCTATGGTCTAATAAGTGCAGGTCAATTGTTGTAAATTTTTCAGCTTTTAATTCTAATGACGCGGGTATGAAATTTAAATACAATCATGTGGCGCTGAAAAACTGATTACATACATTGTTGGTCGCGTCAGATTTGGTAAATATGATTCTGAGTATGGTTTGGCATCTAAAAAATCTTTTGTTATAAGAATTGTTATATTTTGTCTCGATCCTATTGGTGGTTTTGTGAATTGGCCATCTGTCAAAAGTTCCTTTCAGAAAGCAATTGATTTCCCCTAGTGAATTGTTTCTTCTGAAAGGTTCAATCTATTAAATTTATTAGAAACTCTTCCCTCTTGACGCTTCAACATGGGCATATACTGATGCGACCTGATATGATAGGTCCCCAACTGAAGGCCAGTTCTAAAAACCTTCCTTTTAAATGGCACTAGTAGTTGATGATTGTGATGGCAGCTTATGCTTTGACTACTAAATTACAAAAGCTAGTTTAGTTTGTTTTAAAAGAAAGAAAGAAAGAGCCTGGACTAATATTTCTCTTTTTCAAGTGGTGCACTTGCTCTACTGTAAGGCAACCACGTCCACCAGAGGGTTTATCAGGAGCCTTCGTTTCTTGACAGGGACTTAGTGGATGAGAGTCCTACTATGGTTAGAGTCCCAATCGTTAGCAAGCCCTGCACTCCTGCTATGACTGCATGGGGCCTGAATGGTACTGTGCAGCCAATATGGCTTGTTTGTACTTGTCCCTAGTCATAGGACCCTTTTAATTGGTTCGGGCTGATGGTGTATTTAATTGCCATTCAGATGGCCAAGAGATCCTATTTAAATTATCCATGCAGTGAACACTATTGTCATCCATCCCGTTGAGGGTTGAAAAAATATTAGCTTGTGAGATGGGTTTGTTGGCTGGTACTTGAATGGGTTGGGCCCGTTGTGTGCAAATAAGAAGTGTAAATTATCCAATTCTGGTTGATATGCCCACTGCTCACTATCCTGCGACTGCTGACCTGTCTTAGGGCGTCAAATTAGAGAGGTGCTCATGTTGTTACTCAATATTACGCTTGGTCGCTTCCTCCCAAGCTGCATCTTCCTTCTCCTCCTTTTGCTTCTTCTGCTTGGCCTTTTCCTCCGCCTTACTGGGCATTTTCACTTCTTTACGCTGCTCTGGGGAGACTGGTTTGAACACTTAATAGTAAACCTGTGGTCACCAAAGGCGGGCTTTTGATGCGTCTCTCTGATCTGTTTCCTTCAGTCTTTTTTCACACTCAATAGCTTTCTTCCTCCCATGTACTTGGATGTGCATTATTTTTATGTTTTACTTGGTTGCAGCTTGTGAATATAGGTGGGCACTTTTCAAGGCGGACTGAGAAAAGGGGATATTAGTTCCTGTTAGTATTTTGCCCACCTTTCCACCTGACTAGATTACCATGGATTGCTATGGGATAATTCCATATGGCGAGTAAATTGGATATCAGTTGACCTCAATTTTGGGTTAATAATGTTCAGGGTTTTTTTTAACTCTCCTGGTTCAGATCTTTTAGGGATATTCAGGTTAATGCTTAAGATTTTTGTCAGGCATATTTGCTGACAAAATGGGGCATCTGATAAATTGATCAATGATTAACTATCTGGTGTACCAATTGGCATTAATCAGGTTTAGTCACTGACCAATTGGAAATTTAAGGAGCAAGTTGTAAGGTGAGTGATTCCGCCTGCATCAGTGAATTAATCAGTTGGTTTGCGCCTGCCTTAATGGATAACAATTCACATTAATAGCAGGTCACTTGCCAAATATGGTTTTTTTGCTAGATCAAGTGGAAAACGTTAGGGACATTTTTCTGACTCTTTCCGTTTTACATCTCAAGGATGTCCAATGAAAAAACCTAACCAGATGAAGAAGACCATTGCTGGTGAGATGATGAAGGTAAGTTCAACATCAACGGCTGCCGTTTCATGGCTGAGGCGCCAACTGAGGATTAGGCGCTGAATTTCTTCTATAAATTCCCCTGATAAAACAATTTAATAAAAATAGTCTAATTTAGCAGAAATTCAGTTTTAGTCTTAGTTCTATTCATCTTCAGTAAATTATTGCTTGTGTGCTTTAATTGGGGTATCTTTAGTAGGATAAAGAATAAGGATTGAGGATCTTTAAAAAGGAAGCTGAGCTTGGACAGAAATTGCTGTAGACTTTGCGAGACCAGAGGAAATGTTAGAACTTAGGGATCTTAGCGTGGATCAAGTTGGGCGGATAAGGGTATAAATCCCTACTGAAGACATCAAGAGTACTTTGAGGAGAAATACAGATTGAGCGTTGGAACAATAATGGGTTATCTATTCAACTATGCATAATTATCTTTATATCTGTATCAATCAACTACTATCTACTTGCAGACAACGCAGATTGTGCGCATACTGAACCTGTGCAGTTAATAAACTAGGGGTTATTAGTTTCTAACAAGCAGCGAAAACTCTTAAATTTTAAAATTGGTGCTCTCTACATGGGATAGTTGAAAGGATACACCAGTACAAGATGTCGTACAAGGATTTAAGAAAACTTAGGATGGAGTTGGCAACTGTCAACAAGAATTCCTGCAATTCTGCTGATCATCAAAGATTTGCTGCCTTGGAGGATAGAGTTACCAAGATCAAGGAAGGAGATGTCTTTAATTTTGGGCAATGAATTGCTAAGAAAAGTAACATCATTAAAAAAGGAAGGAAGGAGGTTTGAGATGTTTTATTCTTGAAAACTGAACGTGAAGAAGATTTCATTTGATTTGGTCATTCAGAGCAGATATAGAGCGTCTAATGAGCAAATTTAAGAGATGAAGACCTATAAATGTGAATGTGAGCCCTATGCATCGACCAATGCCAAAGAAAGGTCCCAAGAATTCTAGTTTGGAAGTTGACTATTCCCTGAAATATGACAACTGCATTCACAGCCATTTTGGGGATGACTCCCAAAACCTATTGAAATCAGTCGTTTAGCCAAACCAATGGTGGTGGCTAGAGAAACCTAAGAGGAATTTAGAGCTATGCCGAAATTACCCGCATTCCATCAGGATAACACCCCTGCGTTTTTATAATTGTTCAATATGACAATATTTGGGTATGACGATTTTCAAAAAGCTTTGATGGTGATTAACTGTTTGGACACCAATTGTCATAGCTTAGTGTTACCCCATCTAAAGGGGGACAGCAGGGCCAACTCAGGTTAAATTGAGTCCACTTGAAATAGTCCTGAGAAGAAAGGTGTTTAAATGAGACAATAGGTGAGACATTGTTTGAGCATGGTATGGAACTCAATCAATTCAGATTATTGGATTGCAATAATCAAAAAGAGAAAAAGGTTAAAAAAGGAAACAATTGATCCAAGATAGTGGGGAATAGTTTGACCCAATATTATTTAATCAATGAGGCAGAAAAGCTGGATATGAAGGTCATCAATTCAAGACGAAATTTGATGAAGTTAACGTTTCTATATCAATCTGTGTGAATAGAGATCGTTTTCAGAGCCATCAATGTATCTACTTCAAACATTTTGGATGGCAACAAATGACAAAAATCGTTTTTAAGAGAAAAATGGTAAGAGAAGTTGAATGGAATTGCCAATTAATGAGGAATTTACAATTTTGTGAGATATAAAGACTCAAGTATCAGTTGCTAAAATACCAAAATGAAATTAGGACCTGTAAGATGAATGACAAGTCAGGATTGAAGGTCCATTGAATGGAACCATTTGCAAGCATTGCCAAAGTCAGCAAGTGTTTCCTAAACGTAAAAATAGCGCTGCTGATCATATAGTAAAGAAGTTCCATACTAATAAACTGAAAGTATTGATCTAAAAGAAAAAAATTACTTTGTTCCTAAAGGACCACTGAACCATTAAAAGTGGTTATGCCCTAATAGTTTGTTTAAGTCTAAAAGAGGACCACTGAACCAAATTAGATGGTTAATCTTAAATAATAAGATCTTGAACCACAAAAACTGGTAGGTTAATGTATAATTCATAAAGTTTGTATGAAGGGGAAAAGAAGGACCTCTGACCTAATTGTAGGTTAAGTCCTATTTAACTAAAAATATACAAAAATATATATAGATAAAAAAACAAAAAAGAAATATTTATATATCATTTTATTGGTCCATGATTTTGAGACCTCGCTAAGATGGGATTGCCAGTAAGGGTTGCTGAGCTTATCAATTTATTGGTTGATAAAGAGCAACTCACGGATCAAATGGAAAGACAGCAAAAGGTAGTGCTCTAACTATTTGACAGGTATTGGAAAATATTCGCCCAGGGCAACCATTATTTTGGATGTCCAAGGAATGTCATTTACAAAGTAGATACTGGGGAAAATTTGCCAATAAGGATGAAACCAATATGATAGTTGAAGGCAGCTGAAGCAGTAGTGGAAGAAGTGATCAGTAAACTAAAGAAGCATGGGCTTCTAGTTCTGTCATTGAGTCCCTAGGCAGCCCTATCCTGATTTTTAAGAAGAAGAGCGGCTATAAACAGGTAGTGATCAATTGTTGGGAGCTAAATAAGATAATGAAGAAGGATTCATATCCACAACCACAAATTAATGATGCATTAGATCAATTTAGAGAAGTGAAATAAATCTCTGCGATGGATCTGATATTGGGATATTGGCAAATCGATTTGCTAATGGAAGACCAGGAGAAATGCATGTTCATCACTGCGCAGGGTCTGTATCAACTGATGAGGATGCCCCAAGGTCTATGTAGTGCGCCTGCAACGTTCCAGAGGACCATGGACGCCATTTTAAATGACCTGAAGTTTTCATGCATCCTTTGTAATTGGACAATATAAATTTGGTCAGTAGAACATTTACTGACCATTTACACAACTTGTAAGATGTCTTCAAGAGATCGTCCATGGCTTACCTGATGATCAAGCCAAGGAAGTGCCAATTCTTCAAGAAAGAGTTGAAATACATGAGATTTGTTAATAACTCTAGTGGACTGCAGCTGCAAGCACAGAAAATAGTGATCATAAAGCAAATGGTGTCGAAAAAAATGTCTGAGATATTCAAGTGTTCCTTGAAATGTTGGATACTACAAAAGATTCATACAGGACTTCACAATAATCACTGAGCCCCTCTTTCATTTGCTGAAGGATCTGAAAAAAGAATCGTTTGTAATAAAGAGGCACAGTGTTCTTTCAATATATTTTGCTGCTTATTGATAGATTCTCTGATATTTGATTATCCAAAATTTCAATTGAGAATTTATGTATTATAGTTTATGCTTTGTTAACAGCAATTGGTGCCATCCTGAGCCAAGTAGATAAGCTTGGGGACAAACATTGGTAAAATATGTGAGCCAGACACTATCAGCAGCCTAAATAAATTACACCATTACTGAGCATAAATTGCTTTGTGGTAATTTATGCACGTAAACAGATTCAGGGGTATTTTCATTTAATACATTTTAAAGTTTTGATGGAACACTCCTTGTTGCACTGGCTCCATAACATGTGAGAAAAGGAAGGACGACTGGCCCAATAGTCATTAAAGCTACAGGCTTATGCTTATGAGATAGTCCACCAAGAGGGAGTTTTTCATTAGAATGCAGATGGCTTATTGAGGGTACCAATAGTTTAAGTGGTATACCAGTAACGGATGAGCTATTCCAGAGAATGGTCAAAGGAGAAATTGGGAACGAGGCCCAAGGAATCCAAGATGCAATTCAGAAAGTGATATAAAACACTGAGACCAAGGATGAGCAAGTTTTCAAGATATCAAACAAAAAATGATTACTATTCCCAAGACTATCAGAACAAATGGCAATTTATTTAAGCTGTGCATAAGGTTGTTGAGCATAAAGCCTGAGGAAGATACCCAATCACATTTGCCAGAATTACTATTGGGAGTCCATCAACTATGATGTAGCGGATTATCTGAATAGTTTTGTGGAGTGCCAGCTGTACAAGCTTCACAAGAACACGACTGGATATCAACTGGTTCACCCTAGATTTGCCTGGCATATGGTGTCCATTGATGTGATGGACCATTAACCATGAGTACTAGGGGGAGTCAAATACATCATAGTCGCAATTGACCATCTGACAAGCTGGATCAAGATGAAGCCTTGGCAAAATTGGATATGACAAGCACTGCAAGGTTTATCTTGGTTTAATTATTATATCTCCAAGGATGCCCAAAAGTCTTATTGAGTAATAATGGAACAAACTTTACGTCCCACATGATCCCAGGATTGAATGAGATAATGGGGATCTAAGGAATCATGACATTTCCTTACCAGCTGAAGACAAAAAAGCTGGTAGAATGGGTCAATGGAACGCTGGCCACAACGCTGAGGAAGCTGGTTGCAGGAAAAACTTCTACAAGTGGAATGTACCACAATTCAGTGACTTTTGCATATAATATAAGTCATCATATGGCTGACAGTAAAAATGCCCTTTTAGTTACTATATGGAAGGAAGGCCACGTTATTCCAAATTTTATATTAGTAGATAACCAGTATTAGGGATGAGTGCTGAGCAGTACCAGATCCAATTTTCAAGTATTCTGGTTGAGATACAATTACAAGTATTTGATACAACTTTAAAGAAAAAGATTAAGGCAAAAACAACATATGATAAGAAATGACCGGCCTTATAAGAATAACAAATAAGCGAAAAAGTTGCCCATTTCAATACACATGGTTTTAGAAGAAGAAACAAGCTAGATGCGTTGTGGTTGGGTCTGTTTGAAGTAATTGGAAAGATAGCAATGGAAGCCTATTCCATCAAGAACCTCTTGGATGTAAGGATTGTGAATCAAATTCATGCTAAATATTTAAAGCAGTGGATTGAAGGAAATCTAATAAAAAGTGTGTTCCCAAAGGGCTGCTGAATCATTAAGATAGTTATGTCCTGATAATTTAGTTAAGTTGTAAAAAGGGACCGCTGAACCAAAATAGATGGTTAATTTTTAAAAAACAAGACCTCTGTACATAGAGAACTGGTAGTTTAAAGTATACCTCAGAATCAGTTTGGGGAATAAATATAAAAAGATGAACCTATGAACCCAGTGAAGGTCATGTCCCATATAAAAAAGTAAAAAATTAAAAGATTGATAAAGGTATAGTGGGAAAAGATCATCAAAAATGCACAGAAAAATTTTTTTATATAATTTTTTATTAGGCATCCTCAACTTGGGGATGATTCCGCCTATGTTGCCTCTTGGGGAGGGAGGATGTATTACAGTAGGAGTGAACAAACTGTCAAAATCTGTGAGATTAGATGCTAGCAAGAGCTAGACCTACTCAAAGCCAAGTTTGTTGAGTAGAGGCTGATCCCTATGAGAATGTAACTAAGGGAAGAGAGATGGAAACATTGGTACTTGCCAGATGTTATACCCCAGATTGGAAATGGAAGTAACAGAACAAGAAGAGGCAGTTGCCAAATAACCCTGATTTATTCCAATATGGCACAGAAGCAAAAAGATCTGTCTTGAGCGCTTGTCAATGGGCTTCATTAAGAACATTGGACATATGAGATGGCATTGTGCAATGGGATACTAGGCGGGGGTTGCTGAACCAATCCCCTGATCAAAGCCATCAGGGGAATATACGTTGGGACGCACCAAAAATGAGATAGTCATGCAGGGAGCGGATGGTATCCTGCAGATGACAACTATGAGCTTCTTGAATCTGAAAGCAGAATGATGGATGGAGTTCATGTAGGGTTAAAAGCTTTGTGGCCCAACTTCAAAGAACATGGCAGGCAAAATAAGGGCATAGGCTGCGACGTCTAAATCTAAGATGTTTTCAAGATTGGAGGGGATCAGATATATATAAAAAGCTTTAATTACTCAGGTCCTTAATTTTACATAAGAAAGTTTAAAATGTTTGCAGTTTCCAATGCCTAGATCAGTTGACAGAACAGCTCATTTTTAAAACTGGCCAAGTCATAAAAAAACTCTGGAAGCAAGTCAAGTTCAATGAGGAATGATTGATTACTATTAGATGGTATTGCTTCATAAGGTTTGACAATGATTGTAGAAGTATTTGTGAATTGAGCCAAATCCAGGAGAGTATCAAAATTTAGTTTGGGAATTAATGACAGTGGGTAGATTGGTTGCTAGTTGTTTGAGATGATTGCTAATATGGTTTCATCAGGGTTAACATTATTTCCAGTAATTCCATGGAAGGGCTGACTATGGGTACTTGACTGGGAGTATGAGTCCTAGGGGATCATAGAAGTTATTTCGTTGTGCAGATTTACTCATCAGTTGGAAGAGATGAACATCTTTATCAGACATGCTGTTCAACAGTTGCTGGTACCAAGATTCTGAATTATACATATGAGCTTGATGAGAGGAGAATGTCAGACTTTTTATGATAGTTGAAATTATGCACTACAGTATCAATTGAGCTCAATTTCAAAGAAATTAATATCAACATTAATCTACTATTCTTCAGAGAGGAATTAAGAATGATATGAGTTAAGAAGTTACTATGAGAAGATAAAAAGAGTGAATCTAAATGAGAATTCTTGTTTGTGCCATGAAACAAACATTGATGACAATGACCCCCTAAGGAGTACAAGGAAGAATATCAGGAAATCAAGGACGCCAGACCAAGAATCCTGAATATGACATTGGGTCATATGCCCTGACTAGGGGGATAACTGTAACCTGGGACTAGTATCATCACGTTTAAATCGATCATCCTGGCATGACAGAGGGTCATGGGGACCATGCTCTGAGGAGGTGGTAGATAGGAGGAAGAGGAAGAGAACCGCATGCCAAAGGCTGTCCTGAGCAGCGTTGAGTGCAGATCAAATTTGCTCCTCTAGAACCCAAGAAATATTCACCTGGTGTCTGAGGTGGTAATCTCCTGTCCCAATCCTATTATCGCTGGAAATCTGGACAAGAAGGGGGATGTGTTGGGATTTTTGCCCACCTTTTCAGCCATCTAGATTACCCTGGATCGCTAGTTTATAATTCCCTATGTCAAGTGAATTAGATATCAGTTGACCCTTATTTCAGGCTAACAATGTTTGGGGGTTTAGGTAATTCACCAGGATCTGATCCATTGAAGTTATTCTGGATAAATGCTTAAGATTTCATTGGGCAGAGTTTCCAACGAAATGGGGCATCAGATAGTTGATCAATGATTAAGTATCAGGTGTTCCAATTAGGTTCAGTCAGGTTTTGTCAATGACCAATTAGGAATTTAAGGAGCAAGTTGCAAGGCAAGTGATTCTGCCTGCAACTAGCAAGTTAATCAGCTGGTCTTCAACCTGCCATAATGGGTAACAGGTCTCACTACCTAAGCAGGCCACTCACCAAGTATAATTGGTTCACTGGGATCAAGTGGAAAACGTCAGGGACATTTTTTCTGACTCTTTTCATTTTGGGTCTCAAAGATGTCCAATGAAGGAATACTAATCAAATTAGGAAGATCATTGCTGGTGAGGCAACAAAGAGAAATTTAATGGCATTGGCTGCCGTTTCATGGCTAAGGTGCCAACTGAGGGTTGGGCGCCAAATTCCTTCTATAAATTCCTCTGATAATTTATATAAATAAGTAGTTTTTACCAGAATTTATTATTGATTTTTAGGTCTATTCTTCTTCAGAAAATTATTGCTTGTGTGCTTTAATTGAAGACTCTTTTGTAGGATAAAGAATAAGGGTCAAGGATCCTTAGAAGAGAAGCTGAGCTTAGATGGGAATTTCTGTTGACTTCGCAAGACCAGAATAAAGGCTGTAAAGTAAGGATCTGAGCATGGATCAAGTTTGGTGGATAAGGGTATAGATCCCTATTAAAGACAACTAGTGTATTTTGAGGAGAAATACAGGTCAAGCGTTGGACCAGAATTGGTTATATAATCACCTACGGTAGTAGTCTTCATATTATCATCAATCAAATATCATCTAATATCATACAATGCAAAGTGTGCACAAATTGAACATGTGCGGTTAACCTCCTGGTAACTATCAATTGGTGAAGAACCCAGAATTTTAACGCCAGGTGAACAAAGTTCCAAAGGTAGCATTTGGTTCTCAGGGTGTGTTCTCCTGCTGGCAGCTGGGCCAAAGTATAAAGGTCCAATATGGTAGGGGGTACGGAAGAGGCGCAGGAGTGACTGTGGTGTTAGCCCACAAAGTAGATAAAAATGTATTAACTGTTGGACAATATTGTTAAGGTCTTTGTACTGAAGTTGATACTGATTTCCATCAACTGAGGGCAGGGAAGACTAAGTAGTAGGAAATGGAATTCTAGACTCTCAGGCTGAGGAGGTGGCACTGAATACCGTGAGGTACTAATCCATGATGCAACGCTTCTCAACCAATCAGCAGACTAATCTTTAATACTGTTAGTATTCTCCATTATTTATGATAGACTTTTCACTTAGGACAGCTTGGATCCCCTTGTAGTGAGCACCACTTCTCTCAGTGTAATAGTTTTACTGACTGGTGCTGAAGTGGAAATGGGCTCAAAGCTGAAAATTAGTGGAGAGGTTAAAAATGAGAAGAATAATATAGACTACTTGTGTTATAACGCATTATTATATATAAGGCATGTGGGGGCATGGTGCCTCAGGGACCTTTGTGGCCTCGCAAGATGAGGATCTTTAACTGTCTTTCAATTAACCACCTGGATGGTGCCCTCATTGTACTGCATCATTCTCATGACTGCAGTGATGGGGAAGCGCCTTTCATGATTTGGAGATGGGGATGGGATTCCTGAATGTTATTCCATAATTTCTTGTATTCATGATGCTTCCTGATTGAATCTAGTTTTGATGCCATCAAGATAGGGTTCCATTTATGCTGGCTTGAGAGTTGATTGTTTAAGGGTCAATTTGAGAGCAGGGATTTCAGCTTATTCAATATCTCGAATTCTGACAAGCACCTCTATACCTTCTATGGAAGTAAAATAGCCACTCCTAGGAATATCATTACTGTCTGATGCCAAGCCAATTGAATTGAACTGATCTTTGATAAGTACTTGCATTACTACCTGAACACCTAACTGGAACGCTAGACCTATTTGTTAAAATTAACCAAATTTACATACAACAACTTATAAAACTCATTTAAAAATATGGCACCCTTTCACCTGTCCACATATAACCCAAAAATAAAGGAAATACATCCAAGAGGGCTAAAACCAGCTGTCTACTACCTGGTATCCAAAATGAAAATAACCTAAAGATTTTACAAGTAAATTTTAAAATGGTGTATAATCCTATAATAGAAAGGATGTCTTACACCATTTTAGGCATTGGATTTAAAGTAGGTGACCTCATTAACATCAACACAAAAAACTTTATTTGGTACCAACTTACTTCAGGAAATTTATTCATATCTCCCTGAGACCTTACAAAGTCTATGCCAAGTAAATGAAGTATCTTTAATTCATATTTTATGAATAAACCTTGTGTGCATCTGGTATAACATATCTTTTAACTTAAAGGGATTAAGGGACCATTTAAAAAGGCTAGAGATTATTATAGCTATAAATCTGGCTGGTGTCAAATATTAGGTTGAATAGATACTAAGAACTAAGATAACTAATGGTAACGATTATTATTATCTAGTTGGTTCATATAACCCATATAAGATTACTCCTCATAGACTGCTAACAGTTGTTCACTGTCCCCAGAAAGTCAATGATCTTAGGAAGCAAAGGGGGCTCTTTTTTGGAAGTGAAGATGTAAAATGCAAAGCTATTCCTGACTGCCATATAGCTTTAGTATTCATACTAGGAAGGTTTTAGAAGAATGGGTAGGTTCTGGACCTAGACCTTCAGAAATTAGATTTACGTTTGTTGTGAGATGTCAAAAATTTGTTTTGACAAAGAGAGCTTTATCAAATATGAGAAAATAAAGGTGCATTTTATGAAAACAAGTTTGTAAAAGTTTTCTTTACTTTGAGCAGATTATTTTGACAATATATAATGAGCCTTGACTTAAGGCCAAGTATTGAGAGATTGTAAAAATACTGCATTGGTATTTGCATATATCAGTTTTCATGAAGACATCAAAATTATATACACTATATTCCCTTATGATAAATTGATGCCTAGGTGTCATATTTCTGATGCACAGATTGAAATATCTAGCCAAATCAGAAATTGTTTGAGGGCAGCAATCTTTGGGTAAACTTAACCAGATGAAACTGTAGAATCAGAAATAGGGCTCTAGTAATATAATAAGAGAGTAAACCATAGTTTTCAATACTGCCATTGACTCAATGGCGCTCTATACTCAACTTTGATAGTAGATTAAAAACTAGCTAATTAGGAAAGAGGACCCTCTTTCAGATATCAACTTACTTAGATATGCTTTTGCTACCAGCACTCTCATTGATAAATTTTCTTAATTACTAAGTAGCAAATAATGTTGGTAAAATACTGTCATAATATCCCAATTAGGCCATTAAATGAGTGAGTAGGGTCAAAGCAATTATAACATAATGTCAGTATGTCAGAGTAATAGAAAGTATGTCAGTGGTACTCAAATTATCAGCACCTGTACATAGTAACTTTAAAAGGGCCCTATCAATATTTTTAAGTTGCAGCGGGGCAAAAACAGCATAGATATGCTAAAATAAAATAGAAGGTGATTAACAGATTGAAGCTATGGCGACAGTGGTCTAGAATGTAAGGGGGTGTGAGATGCGTTAGTGGGTATCTAAGATAGGATCAATAGTAAATTGATAAAGGACCAACTCCATAATAAAACTTAGGCTGCATGCCAAACCAATTACTAAGATTTAAAAAGAAATCCTCTATCTAAAGCTTAATTAATATAAAATTCAGATATATATAAGTTGATGGTTGGTCAAACCAATTACAACGCCTTACAAAAACAAATTAAGAATTCTGTTTAAGCAACATTACCAATTATAAAATAATTTCTACTAAATTTTAATCTTCAGGACTATGATAAGCTTTAGCTTGAGGACACTAAAATTATTAGGCTTGGAAGAAAACATGAACTACAATAAAATTTGAAAAGGCAGTTGAGACTTTGTATACGTATGATGAGCCAGACCCAACTTTTGATGAACATCCATCTTAGCTTGTTACAAGGGCTTCTCTTTAGATGTTTTAAAGCCAAAAGACTTACATATAACCACTGTATCACTATAATGCATGTGGGCCCTCACCTGGTCCTTGTTACCCACTTGTTTTTTCCTTGGAAGGACACAGATATTACAGAGTCTATAAACAATGTTGGAGTCCTATATAACTTGCATATCTAATGACTTGCTCAACTTTGATATTAAGATAAGTATCACTCCAACAGGCCCATTTATGATTAAAAATTGTGCAGTTAGTCACTTGCCTTTAGTAACTATGAATATAAGTTTATCCTGCTATCCATTAACCATCTTTTCAAGTGTAGAAAGTCATCTACTATCACCCTTTATAATTACCAAGGAATTTTATATTACCAATATGAAAAATATCTGTACACAATACTGCAGTCAAGAGGTTTACTATCCAATATGGTTAAGCTTTTACTACAATGCAGCCCAATAGCTAAACCCTTATATGATAAAAACCAAGCTTTTATCACTCATTATGACATCTCTATTAATGGAACCATGGAGTGGTTTAATAGCATTCTATTATTGATATTATGCAAAATTGGCTTCTCTTAAGGCTATGCTTGTTGATGTAACTAATTATGGATGCTTTGTGTGCTATAGAATATTTCACTATCATGTTAAAATGTATCCCCCTTTTATGGTCTTTACAGATGAGAACTGGATCTTTATTTTGGCATAATAATATAAGTATCTTTTAGGGAAACAGTAAATTTGCCTTACAATTATAACTAATGAAATAGATTACTTACAGTCTATACATTTTAACAATTTTACTTATAATTATTAGAGAAACTAGGGGGTGTTAGCATAGTTGGAATGTCGTCCTACTATTGCCCCTCATGACACAGATTCAAATATGGTCATGGCAGAAATTAGTATTCTGTGCTAAGCGGATAGCAATATATGTGGATTTGCGCACCAAGCCTCATTCTGACCAAGTGTATTAGTAAAGATAGATCATGTAAACCTGTTTATCAGAACATGTGCAGGAAGGCTTTACTCCCAGTACCTAAGTTTTTTCCTCCATTCCTACATTCTAACTCCCTATCCCAAATTGGCGTGGTATATTTGTCCCAAGGTTGACCCAGCCCAAATAAATTTTATTTGAGAAACAACTCTTTAATTAACCTAAAAAGTACCCTTTAAGAGTTTCAACTCGAGTCATTGCACTATATAACCACCTTGCTGCTATGGATGGTCACACAGATTGACTAGTATATGGTACAGAGTGTATTTTATCCTGTAGGGAAGATATATACCTTCTCTGGCACTTCCTATAGTATTTTATTAATGATCTCATGCTCAATATATAATAATTATTACCTTTTTGAAAGGTTTATAAATGAGGCGTTGTTAAGATCTATAATCCAAATAAATAAGAGTTTTTCACCATCAATTGATACATTTTTCTAGGAAACTTTGCTGTCCCAAAGTCTTAGCTAAAAAACTCTCAAATTACTTTACATAATTACTAATTAAAGATGAGTCAATACAAAAGATTATACTGGATGATTCCAAATTCTTTTTAGGGCAAAAGTTAATTGAACACGCCATCTTTAATTAAGCTGATTACCGTGGGTGGTTTTAAAACCATCTGAGAGATAATAAATCAAAGTTCTATTTATCATAAACTTGACTAAAGATAAGATTTTGGATAAACAAAGAGAAAATTGAATACATAACATCTTGTGCTGATACCTATAATAGCTCAAGTCTCTCACTTGATAAGATAACATTTATTGAGTTAGCTATATTATAAGCTTATTACAAAAAAACATGATGGGTACAATGCACAAAAATATATTTTATACAATGTAGTTTAAAAAGCCTATAATTATCTTGCAAATATATTTCTAAGTTACACTTGCATAATATTGATCTCAATTGGAAATACTTTTAAAGTCTGCTCCTTCTATATTACCTTGCCTGAAACAAAAAGATACCATCAAGAAAAATTTAGCTGAATTATATAGAGTCCTTTACTAGGATTTTATGGTCAAAAGGTACTAATATGTTATAATAGTAGTCTAACTTCAACGCATTATTAACTATTGGTATTACAATATTGACTATGTTGTCAGTATAAGGTTATCCCAACTAAAACTTTAAACAGTTACTGTACAGTTTTAGTATCTTTAGTATCATCAACTTTTTGCTTACTATACTAATTTAGTGCTCAACATAAAAATTGAATAGATTTATATACATATCACCTCACAAACATAAATATGTTAAATTGTGTTTATCTCAAATGATTATGTGTGACAATATAAAGTATAAGAGGGGAGGATACCCAGTGGTAGAATATGGATCCTCTACCACTGCCTCCACAAGTCTTATTCTGGTACAGGAACTTTGGGTATGGGATGACTATGACTGTGTTGGCGTTGCGCACCAACGCCCCAAACCAATATAGCAAATAACAAGGTGGCCCATGGTGTTCCTAGCCTATCATACACTGCGCATGGAGGTTATTGGGTTTTATCCTCCTTTCCTATTAATTTGAATCCCCTTCTTTCTTCACCGGTGCAGTATCATCCCCAGGTCAGCTCACTTCAAATAAAATTAAAATTTATACAATATAAAGTAGCAAAGTACAGTATCAACTTATTAAAGCATCAGTACATTTCATTTATCATCATGCATATGTTATAGAATAAAGTAGCATCATTAAGTAAATTTTTTTACAAGCACATATACTTTATATATCTATAGATTAGTCAAGTATACTTATAAATGCTACAAATTAATTTGGCTGTAAATATCTTGAAAAGTACTCAGTAAAAAGGCTATCTTCTGATTAATGAAGAATCAAATTGAAATTATCAGATACATATACTCTAGATCAGCTGAACAACGTTTTGGATGAGTTATTCTATCCTAGATATCCAACCAAAGGTTTTTGATAAATTTAAGCTAAAAAATTTCATAGCAGGCTAACTTGAAACAATAATAACTACTATCATACAGATACCTGAGCTTCACTACAGTGTTTATAGTTTCAGATAATTCATATTGATAAACCACTAAACCGCTTAGCTAATCCATTGAATATAATACATCAACCAATCACCAACTGCTTTGTAAAACTAAATTTATTGAAACTAAAACCACCAACCACTTGCCAATAACTAAAATATTGAGTATACCAAATCAACCAATCACCAACCACTTTGTAAAGCAAATTTAAACTTATTTAACCAGCCAAAACCACCAACCGCATGGCAAAACCAATTAAATAATCAAATCAACTGAATATCAAACTCCTCTCTTGTCACAATATACTGATTAACATTAAAATATTTAGTATTTTCACTTCCTATATAAAACTTTTTGTTTTACTATGAATATATATAAATTTTAGCATTCTGCACTCCTCCTTCATATAAACTTTAACTATGCCAAATCTCACACTCCTCCGTTTGCACAATATGCTTAAAAAGGGGTACAAAGTTTTCTCTTCATGTATTAATAATATATTGATACCTAGTTCAAAGTTTTGATTCATGGGTTAACCAATATATTGATGGTAGCAGAAAGTTTACAATAGAGGTTTCTACCCCTAAAATGTATTCTTAGCTTAGTTAGCCTAAACTTTTTTTTCTCACACAAACATCACTTTTAATTCAAAAGTGACTAGACCAAGTTTAGAGAGAACATCTGCCTTCCAGTGAGTACTGCACCTATATAGCAGTACACCACAGCCAAACTATCCAGCGTAAGTAAGTCTATCCGCCCATATGTGCAAAGCACATAAAAATGGATGGCTTGCTTGCGCCAATTATTATTTACTTAAGAAGTATTTCAGATGGATGAACCATCTGGACAACTTTCAGCTGACCAAGGCCCCTGTGCAATTAATAATGGAGAAGGCATAAATAATGAGTGCACGCCAGGTAACAAACTAGAAGCATGAATTTCCGCTGACCAATGCCCCTAAATGATTAATAATGGAGATGGCCTGAATATTTAATACATGCCAAATAACAAATTGGCAGAACAAACAATAAATAAACGTTCAAACTTGACTAAGGGCCACAAAAAACCCTTGCAATAAGTGCGGACAATGGAACTGGATCCCCCAGGATTGGTGTCCGCTGGAAATCAGCTGAAAGGAGCAACCTTCAGGGAGTGAGGAGTGATGCTGAGAACAGCAGTGTCAGGGATATTCCCCACCAAACCTCAATCAGTAGAGGGGATTGGGGCCTCACAGGGTAAACCAATTTTTTGGAAAAACCAAAAAATACAGATGAAGTATTGGTTGTATATAAAACTTACTAAGATTCAACCAATGAAAATCAGCCACCCAAACCAACAGGGCAATGGCAAAAGAAGTTTTCTGCTGATACAGAGAAACCTACCTATGACTCTCAAAATAATTGCTCAAAGGATAAGTTGGGGATCAATCCCAACAAAGACAAGTCAGGGGGGAGAACAGTCCCTGACCAAAATTGATCCAACAAACCGAGCAACTCATTGAGAATGATCATCAATGAACCATTGGGCGCAATCCCTGACAAATTCAAGTTGACAGTGGGGGCTAGCTCAACTAAGAATCAAGTGCTGAATCTGACTAGGCCATCAGGGACAATTCCCAGCAATTTCAAGTCATTGGAGGGGGCTAAAATAGCACATAATTAATTGCCAGCACAATACAAATCATTAGGGACCAACCCCAAGGGGGACGAAGTATTATCAGGGACCAAATCTGAAGGATCAGACACCTGGGAAAGTTTGGCTAAAAAATTAAAAGTGCTACCAGAAAGGGCTGTTACCCCAACAGCAGTCAAGTCAGCGACTAGGGCTCTGGTAAAATACACTCCCATTCAGATGGACATGCTAGCACGCTGCAGCATGCCCACTCACAAAATTAAACAATGGGAGGCCTTTCAGTTCCCATATTCAATGGTGACTCAATGAGTCTCCAAAAACATCAAACTGGCCATCATGGCTATTTGGTGGGACCACAAGTTCTCCACTAGGGCGGCCAAATGTTGTCTAAATATCCAAATCTCGATTGACATGGTGGTACTCTTCAAGGCGTCACAGGTTCGTACAGAAGATGCCATTGAATGGATGAAAGTCCCCACGGAGAACAAGGTGATCGAAGCTTCAATTCAAGAAGACTTGAAACCAGCATACATGATGGCCCAGATGGATGCTGGCATTGACCTTTTAAATGTGATGGAATATAACAAGGCTGGTATAACAGTGCAATCTGATCAAGCCATTGGGAGCTCAGGCCTCAATACAATGGAACTAGCTGAGTATGCAAAACAATTCCCAAATATATCAACTGCCTCAAATGGGCCTGACATACCATTCCAGTAGACACAGCACTGGAATGGTATAATACCACATTCTCCCCAGAGGAGGCGCTGCCATGGATTATGGCCAGGTTTAAGGCCACTGAGGCCCTACACTGGTTGTACACCCAAATCCCACTGGCCACAGCATCAGACCTGATGAAGGCGGGCTGGACAAAGGAAAAGGCGGTGGAGTGGGGACCCTTCCAGGATTGGTCACCAGAAGAGGCCATTAACTGGTCCGCCAACAAATTCACCCCAATGAAAATGAAATACTGGTTCTAAGCGGGAGCCAGTATGGATCTAGTACAGTATGGGCATATCTGGGTGTGACAAAACTAATCCATGAAACCCTTTGAGGCCAAACTTTCCTTTATTGAAAAGTGGAAAATATGGCACAACGTTGCAACAATAGCTGAAGCTGCAGACTGGGATGCAGCGGGATTCACCCCAGTGTCAGTCCAACCCTGGGTGGAACATGAGATTTCACCACAGGTGGCAACGGCGATGAAAGGGGTCATGACCTTGGACCTGGGCTGCGAATGGCTCAAAATGGGGATCCACATCAAAACCCATCTGTGATTGGAAACAATCCTTCCCAGAACCAACGCTAGCTGCCCCGTATGCTGCCAAAGGTTTCACCCCCTCCAAAGCCTTCCAATGGAGTGAGGTGGTGTTTCTGGCCACCATGGCACAGATATTTACAGATGGGGGCTGGAATAGTGTCATGGTAAGGGACTGGTGCCAGCGTAGTTCAGTTATGCTGGAGGTCCTTCAAAAATACCTACACCCAACGTGCGGCCCAGAATCCACCCTCAAGTGGTACCAACTGGGTTTCTCGCCAATGGATGCCCTTAAGTGGCAAAACCTCAAAATCAGAATGCAAATGGTTAAGAGCATCAATTGGTAAGATATCAGCATCCATCAAATCAAAGCATTTCTTAATTGGGATTCAGTCTCAATGAATCATTAAGCTGGATTTGAAGGGGAAGACCCCCACTGATTGCCCAAACCTAGTGCAAAAACCAAATCATTCAGATCAGCAGCAGCGCATACTGATGACAACACCTGGAATAGGGTGGGAAGCCACATTGAATACATCCACCAATTAATCAGCAGAGGATTTATAAACCGCCAAGCGCTGAATTCTTACCTAAAGGATGCTATCCGAATCCAACTGCAGCTAGAGGAGGAGGAGGAGTGGTCTGACCTAATAATGTTGATTTATCAGGAGCTCGACAAAGTTCTAACAGGAGGGGGCTTTGACCATCACTGGGTACCCAAATTGGGGTATATTGATATAGCGATCCCAGGCGAATTGGACTGCAAAAAACTCCTTGAAATTGGGATCAAATATAAGGGAATTTATCTGCAAATGTAGCTGACTAGATATGCTAACCAAACAGCAAGGTGGGTAACCTTCCAAAACCTCCTGACTGATTGCAAAAGGGAGTTGGTGCACAAAGCAATCAGGACTGGATTATTGTACTATGGGGAAGTACAATAATATTGGCAAGCCAGCGGTGACTACATCACAAATTGCCTCCACCCCTGGACAGTAGAAGTGCTCTATGAACTGGCACCCTGGATGAAGCTGGACAAAATAGCCCTGCCCCAATTCATCCGCCTGCCCAGCCTAAACAGGGTAGTATAAATCAAGCAAGAAGATGCCAAGCAAGTGTGCCAGTTCTGCTACCAGACCAGCCACACAATGGCTCAATGCCATCACCATAAAGGAAAAACCACTTGGGAGTACAAATATGGCCTCATTGGGGGGTCACCAAGGTAGGAACCAAGACTTTCCTTTGACCAAAAGCCAGGGAATGGATCCCACGTAACCTAACGGAGGTCGCAGACATGATATGCTAACAATAAGTGTTGGACTTGGCCCATAGGGAAGCATGGAAGTGTGAAGCGGCCAAGTGACCTGAGGCAGACAACAAGCCATTCATAAATCCAAACCCTGAATTCTACATAATGGACAAAGGAATGGGTCCTGAACCAATGGAGCCACGCCCATCCCAAGTGGAATGGACAGTTCGCAAGAAGGGACAATGACAAAAGGCGAACCTGAAGAAATCCCCCAAGAAGAAATGGGCGCAAGATGCTGATAAATCAAAACTGAAACCTGACAAGTTGAAAGTGAATGCAAAATCAACTCAAAAATTGTTGGCAAAGCAACCCAAGGAGACTGGCAAAAAATCAGCTGAAGTGATAAAATTGGAAAAATTGGACGGATGGACACCAACTAAAAAATTGAGAACAGCTGATGAATTGACTGGTGGGGTGAGAATCTGATTGATGGATGAGGGGGAATCCGCCACTCCATCAGTAGGGAACATGGAGCACTGGGAGCTGATTATAAAACCATCCCTATTATCCAATGATATGGAGATGGGGATAGCAACCAAATTCCCGGTGCACAGAATGCCCAGTAATATAATCCCAGTTCCATCCAACTGGCCCCAAAAACTGAGCAATAACCCCCACCCACCCTTGGTGACATTGTCCACCAACAAATAAACCTCAGTATGCAACTTGATCCATAACCCATAAAATGCTAATCTTCATACCCATGGGTCAGGCAGCTGGAAATGAGGATTGCAACCACAAATGCTCAGGGGATGGCAAGCATTCAAATGAGGAAGACGCACCATTTAAAAATATTATTAATATCGACCTAATTTTTATTTCAGAAATGCAAGCTGGTAACCAAAAGGACTGGTGCCGAGCTCAAACCAAGATGCAATAAACCACCCATGGTCCCACCAAATAGGCTATCAAGCCCTCTGGACAGATCATGTGGCAATTGTCACAATGAACAAGAAAATAGACCTGTAATTCGTGGAGGAAACTCACGCCAGAAGGATCTTGATAGCAACTGCTACAAACAGGGAAACTGGCACAAGCATTCAAGCAGTGGCGGTCTACACTCCGCTGAAGCTCCACAAAAACCATATATTTTGGGAGTTTTTATTGGAAGTGCCATCTGAAGCAATGACAGAGGTATCAGGAGACCTGAGTTGTTGAATGAATGTGAGTCAGGATACGTTCCCAACTAGAGAACGTCTCAACAGAAAGGCAATGAGATGCTGGAATACCTAGTCAAATTGAGGATGTGTCTAACGATTGACAAAGAGGACAATGACCCAGCCAACTTGATGTGATAATAACATGACTCCACCAGATCCCCACAGTCTGGCTCACGCCTGGATTACATTCTAGTGTCATCAGATCTCAAGCTGCTGATGTCCAACAGCAAGGTCAGTATAAACGTTGAAAGTGACCATATGGTCATCCGTGTGGATATTGATCTTGACAAACCCCCAAGGAATTGTGAATGGCAGTTGGCACCAGCCAAGCTGAGGGATGGGGAATGGCGCCAAATGATCAACGCTGGACTGGATCAACTGGTCGCATATCTGGATAGCCACCCAGAGTTAGGACCTCTGGAACAATGGACTCAGATCAAAGCAAAGATGAAGCACAATAGCATGAAGTTTGAAAAAGTGACCACCTACAAGCAAACTGCCGCTGTGAAACAGCTGAAGTCTAGATTAGAGACGTTGAAGCTCACCCAGTGGGACAGTGAAGATTGGTGGAGCAAATACTAAACAACACACAAAAGGTATCAGGCGCTAATGATGAAGCAAGATTTGGAGCAATGGACCAATGTGACATACCAATATCAGAGCTTAGTGGGGATGATGACCAAAGAGGGCCTGGCGCACCTCAAGAAAATCTGAACCAAGGCTAGAATATGGGAAGTGGATACAGCAGAGGGGAAAGTATCAACAGACCCAGAAACAATCAAGCGTGAGATTGAACAATTCTACAGCAAACTTTTCTAACAATGAGCAACTAGTGAATCAGTGACAAATGCCATAATTGCTCTGGCCAAGCTGGCACTGGGGAGCTGTACGCCAGAAGATGCCACCAAATTATCTGCCAAAATTTCTATTGGTGAAGTTAAGTGGGCGCTAAAGGAGTCACCAAGAATGAAAGCACCAGGCCCTGACAATATGTGTGCAGAAATATACAGTGCATTCTGCAACTGCATTGCACTGGAGCTTAAAGCCCTCTTTAACCACTGTTTGCAAAGTGGACAGCAAATTCCAGGGGGACAGGAGACCTGAATTGTACTCTTGTACAAAAAGGGACTCTGACGCCAACTTTGAAATTGGCGCCCAATTGCACTATCAAACGCCAATTATAAGCTGCTCATGCGCATATTATTGAATCAGCTGATGGCAACAGCACCGCGTACACTCCATAAGGCCCAAAAAGGATTCATCAAGGGCTGGAGTATTTGGGACAGTATTGGTGCAGTCCAAAACGTACTCCAGGATGCGCGGGGAACTGAGCAGGGATATCTTATATTCCTCAACATGGAAAAGGCATACAACTGAGTATCATGGTCATTCCTACATGAGGCGTTAAAGGTGGTTGGTATCCCTGACACTTTTTGAGCGTGGATAACAACACTGTACTTGATCCTGGTAACCAAGGTGATCATTGCAGATGGCGTAACCAACGAAATTCCAGTTGGGCAGGGTCTCTGACAAGGCGACCCTATATCACTGATACTGTTTAATTTTGCAGCCAACATTTTGTTGGAAGCAGCGGATGCAAAGCTCTGGGGCCTAGTCCACCCAAAACAAATGCCACTGAAAATGCTGGCATTCGCCAATGATATGGTAGTAGGCGTAATTTCACCAACCAACCTCCAGGGTGCTGAGGAACTACTAGACCTATACCAGCTAGCTTCAAACGCAAAATTCAACTTAGCAAAAACCTCAGTAATGAGGATTGGCACCCCAAATTTCAGTCCGCCGATTGACACAACGCCAATCATGAACTCTGAGACAATCTGATACCTCAGGATACTATTCAACAATAAGAGACCCACAGTACTGGAAACTCAACAAAAGGTATTGTCAAGCTTATCAATCCAAATGGCATGCTGGAAGAACGCCAGACTATGCCTTGAAGAGAAAGTGCAGGCAATCAATGTCTTCATTTTCACAAAGTTGTAAAATGTTGTTCATGTGCTGCCAATGATCTTGAACTTAGAGAATAAAATCAGGACGATGCTCCGAACCTTTCTGTGGTTCAAGGTGAAGGTGGCACTGATAGCGCTGGAAACCTTGTTGAAACCAAAGAACAAAGGAGGAATGGGCCTCCTGGACTTCAAACCCCATGCTTGGAAAATACTGGCAAAGATGTTCCTTAAACTAATGCAAACGCTCATGTGTTGCCTGACCCTAGCGTAGGCGTGAACTGGGCAAGAGCCCAAGGTCTCCAAGAGCCAGTCTCTCCCCGCTCAATATGTGAATGAATGGCACACCACCTGCAAATACCCTCCCAAAAGGGTACCCCACACTACTGGCGACTATGCAATTGGGCTGTGCGCCAGGGCGGATGGTCATTTGAGCGGTTAGACTGGGATGCTGACCAAATCTGAAGGGATGTCAAGGCCCAAAATTCTACAATGATTTCCACAACAAGCTGGGAGAAGTGTAACCAAATCATTGACAAATACACCACCAAGTTGATCAAAATAAGGTACAAATTGACACTAATTGAGTATGGGGATCCACTCCTGAAACCTGGGCGCAACCCACCCACTTGGCCACAAATCCTAAACAACTAGGCTAACAAAGGCTACAATGCTAACTATCTGACAAAGGAGTTGATTTTTTGCCTAAACTCCCATTTGGTAATGGCCAAGCAGCAGACAGTAACCTGGCAGATCCTAAGCTGCACATTCAAATCAGGATAACACAGCGGGCTGGATTACCTGCACAAGGAGTGCCCCATATGTGCCAAACTGGAAGCAATATTGCCCACCAATATTATGAATGCACCATGTTCAAAAAATACTGGTCCACAATGTGACACATCCTATTGGGAAAACAATTGCTGACAGAAATATATTCATTGCAGGATCTATTTTTCACAATAACCTTGAGAATGGTTCAATCCAACTATGAGCCTTCATCTACCATTTTTGTGTATGGGTGATTCATTGTGCTCTCATTGCCAAGAGTTTGAGCAACAAGCGCCCCCATCACAAGAGTTTGGTGATGAAGACCATTTGGATTATCTCCAATCAGCTCTGATGGATCTCCAAATTCTTGCGCTTAATCCCCAGATGTTATAAAGCCACACGTTTGGCTTTCCCTTCCAGATTGCTCATTATATGCAATGAGGCAACTAATCAACTAAGAATTGAATGGCCTGTAAGCCCGCTGATGCTAGAACTGTGGCTAGCAATGGCAATCACCAATTAGCAATGGTTGGAGGTGCTAGAACTCTAGCGGCCCAAACTCCTGATCCTTTATCAGCAGCCAAATCACTGTATTCCACCCTTCCCTCTTACTTTCCCTTTAGTTACTTTAAATAAAGTATGGAGTTTTACTAAAAAAATACCCCCTAAAATGTATTTCTACCCTATATCTAAATTTTAAATTTTAAATTTAATTTTTATTCAAGGTGGGCTGACCTGGAGATGATACCGCACCAATTAAGGGGAAATCAAATGAATAGGAAAGAAGGATAAAACCCAGAAAAACTTATGTGTGGCATATGATAGGCCAGGAACTCCATGGGCCGCCTTTGCTATTTGCTATCTCAGTTTGGGGCATTGGTGTGCAAAGCCAACACAATCATAATTGTCCCCTACCCAAAGTTCATAGACCAGGATCAAACTCAGGGAGACAGTGGTAGAGGGTCCATATTCTACCACTGGGGTATCCTCCCCTTCTACCCTATCTTAATATATATAAAAATCAATTTATGTATGTACTAGCTGATTTACCCATGCTTTGCTAAGGTGTTTATAGAATCTCAGATATTCAAATTTATTAATTTAGATTTTACATTATAGATAAACAATAACCACTCAGCCAAATTTAATTGCTCAATTGAATCAACCAAAAATCACCAATCACTCAATTAACCTAACTGAACATATCAAATCAACTAACTAATCACCCCTAAAACTAAACTGTGTCCATTCGATTTGACCAAAAGCCATCAACCACTCGGTCAAACAAAAAAAACCTATCGAATCAATCAAATAACATCAAACTGCTACCGGAAACATCTCTTTATACTTAAAATCATTGAGTATGTGACATATCTTCCAAACTACTAAATCAACTTCTACTTAACTTGCCAAAAGTATTTTATTAATTAGGTGAACCAAATTAGGCGTTTTTTTAAAATATATAAACTATCCAGATACCCGTGCTTCACTACGGTATTTAGCTTATCAGATGATAAGCTCATATTGTAGCCTATAGGCTGTGCCAGCACTACTCTCGAGCCACTCGAACTAACAGCTTTGCTGTTGCCCTCGTGGCTGGTGAGCTGATTATCCTAACTACTTAATCTACTTAAACTAACACTGATTTTTATTTAGTTTTGGATGAGCAATTTGATGAATTATTCGATATTATTCACCAATTCTCACCCACTCACCCAAATAGATTGAATTTATCAGACTCGAAGGTTTCAGATGTCAGTACGTCTGTCAGTCAGTGAATGTGTTTATTAAATAGATTTTGATAGATGGCCATCAATAAGTTCAGAATATAATTGAACTTATCAAATTAACACATACTAAACCACTTGACAAACCATTGAGCCTGCTAAATTAACCAAACACTATGCCGTTTGACAAACCATTGAGCCTAATAAATTAACCAAATAATACCAAACTGCTTTTTAAAACTATCGAGCCTAACAAATTATCAAATAACACCAAACCACTTGGCAAAACCATTAAAACTATTGAATCACCCATATAAAATTGCCCAGCTAAAATATATTGATTACCAGTTAAAATATATTTATGATTTTTAAATTTTATATATATATAACTTTATTTTTTTAATGAAAATTAAATATCCAGGTTCAAGGTGCTCATGTACCCTCCTCCTGTCCACCTATATCCAAAATTTTAAAACTCTATATGTTGTAATTTTTGCTGGCATCACATATGCATAAACACTTGCTTCTATTATTATAGACTACTAAAATACAAACCTGCCAAACCTATCTCAAGAGTTAAATTGCTATTCAGTAAGATGTTAACTTATACAGATATCAAAATACCTTAAAATTTATTGTAGGTTCGACTATACCAACAGAGCTCAGTTGGCTTTATCCCACTGTTTAATTAAAAAATACAACTTACCCTTGCTTTACTATAGTGCTATCATTCGATGTTTATTTATCACCAGATGATTTCCAATTGTTTAAGCTTTGGAGATTAGTAGATGGCCATGGATAAGTTTAGAAACCATTAAACCTACTGAATATTGATTAACCGCCAACCTCTTAACATGGGCAAAAGCAATGAACCTATCAAAGCAACTAAAAACTACAAACCACCTACCAAAACCTATGAGCCTATCGAATTTATAAATCATCAATCACTTACTTGAAAATATTGAGCCCATCGAATCAACCTAGATCCACCAACCATACCACTCAACCAAAACCGATTTTTGAACTTTTAAATCAACCAAAAACTACAAACCGCTTATCAAAACCTATTAACCTATCGAATTAAACAAATAAAACCAAAACGTTCATCCGAAATGATATACGATTGTCATTAGAACCGTATACTTTTTTCATTCTTATATATAACTTTTATAAAAATTTATATAAGTTTTTGAAAAATAGCCTATGACCGTTCCCTTAATTTATAGAATTTTTGTGTCAAGTTTGGTGATCTTTGGTTTATTCTTTCAAGAGATAATGTGTCTTCCACATACATGCAAACATACATCTACTTAAAAATTCACTGACGTACTGACATACCTATTGACTGATTGATTGAATGACTGATCTGAAACCTTCGAATCTGATAGGGCCAATCTATTTGGGTGAGTGGGTGAGAATTGGCAAATAAGATCGAATCTGAAATTATCGAGCCTGATGTGTTCAATCCATTTAGGCGAGTGGTGAGAATCGGCGAATATTATCTAATAATTCACCAAATTGCTCACCTGAAACTCAACAAAAGTCAGTATTAGAGTTAGGTAGATTAAGTAATTAGGATAATCAGCTCACCAGCCACAAGGGCAACTGTGGAGCTGTTAGTCCGAGTGGCTCGAGAGTAGCGCTGGCTCAGCCTATAGGCTGTCAGTGTGAGCTTATAAATAAACCTGAACAATGCTAGGTAAATTTTGCTATTAGAAACGTATGCTTTCTTATATTCGAGGTAGGTCAACCTTGGGACAAATATACCACACTAAGAATTTTTCTAGCCAGTACAGGTTTCGAACTCGAAACCTGCACTGGGGTGGAAGCAGTTTACCTGCCAGGCTAACTACCCTAAAAATGTATACTTACTATTTTCTTTCTTTTCTATTCAACCAGACTGAGCCACAGCAACGCATGGCCAGCAAGCTAGTAAAATATAAAAATAAGATAAGTAGAAGTTGATTTACTAGTTTAGAAGACATGTCACATATACAATGATTTTAAATATAGAGATATTTTGGGTAGCAGTTTAGTGTTATTTGGAGGGGAGGATACCCCAGTGGTAGAATAGGGACCTCTACCGCTGCCTCCCCGAAGTTCGATTCCGGTAGAGGAACTTTGGGTAGGGGACGACTATATGTGTTGGCGTTGCGCACCAATGCCCCGAACCGAGATAGCGAATAGCAAAGGCGGTCCATGGAGTTCCTGACCTATTATACGCCGCGCATGGAGGTTTTCCGGATTTTATCCTCCTTTCCCATTCATTTGATTTCCCCTCAATCGGTGCGGTATCGTCCCCAGGTCGGCCCACATCGAATAAAATTTAAATTTAGTGTTATTTGATTCAATAGATTTATTCTGTTTGACCGAGTGGTTGATGGCTTTTGGTTGAATCGATAGGGCATGATTTTGTTTTGAGGGGTAATTAATTATTGGTTGATTTGATAAGTTTAGTTAGGTTTAGCTGAGTGATTGGTGGTTTTTGGTTGATTCGATTGAGCAATTAAATTTGGCTGAGTGGTTATTGTTTATCTATAATATAAAATCAAAATTAATAAATTAAAAATCTTTAATTTTATACACCATAGCGAAGCACTGGTAATGAATGATAGTACGTAGAATAATTTTAAATTGAAAACCAAAGCAAAGTTTCAGTATGGAAACCCATATTTCGATTGCAGCTTAACGTGAGCCCAATATAAGCCCAACTTGATTTAATTAGCTGGTTATATTTCTTTGCTTGTTAGGCTTAAGGCTACCTCTGTTCCCTTGCTAAAACTGCTTTTTAAACGGTGAATATTATAAGTTGATCTTGGTTTGTAGAGTAGATGTTATCAGCAAAGTTGGTTATAATGGAGGCGGTGGCCATACCTTTTTAAAATCTGATTTTAAAAAAGAAACAAGGCTAATTGCAAGGTTTAATTTTAAGAGGAATAGCTTTTATTAACCCTTATATTTTATTTGTGGGATATGGTTGTGGGCTCGTGATTTAAACTAATCATATCTCTATTTTTTCTTGCAGAATAAATGGAATCTAAGCCTGACCAAACTAAAGATGATAGCTGTCGGCGAGCTCAAAATGATGACTGCATCTTGAATCAATCACTTAGTCAAGATGCATTGCTGGACCCAGTGCCAGCCTTCCCAGAAACTGCTTGTGAAGTGCGCGAACTGTTTTATGGCACCTACCTGGAATTGATGCGAGTACGTGCCAATGCGGAAAGAACCTTTCAGGCTTCGCTTTCCCAGGTTCATAACTATATGGATGAGATCCTGAGTTTGGCACTTCGCGGGGTCGAGAATACGGAGATGCATAACCTCATCCCCTCAAATTGCATCTACGAACTGCCCACCATCAATTTCCCTGGTAGTTATAAGTCTCACGCACCTTCCATACGGGAACCAGTTGAATCATATTTTAGCAGCACCATATCATCTAGTAACTTTGCACATCAACCAGAGCGTTTATCTCAAGCCCAGTTGATCATAGCCAAAGACCCTGCCATCGAACATGAATGCACGAATAATATTGCACTTGATTCAAGTTCTCTTCATAAAAGTCTCATGGTTGAGGGTCCCTCAACTATCGCAAGGTATTTCTCACCCTTTGAGGATATGATGGGGGATTTTTCAGTTGCTTCAACTTATCCAACTACTTCAACTCCTAAGCTATCTCAGCCTGACTTTGCGCCTGGTCCTATTACTTCTCCTAAAGGTACATATCTCGACCAGCCCTGCGATATACCTGAGGGCGTTATCAAAATCCCAACTGGGGCTACTCTTAAACGAGTGTTTGGATCGGAACTAGTTGAGGATGAGCCTAGCTCCCCTAAAACTAAAAGGGGCAAATTTCATCATCCAAGTATCGTGGAACCCTTACGTATAAGTTCTTGCTGCCAGGATGATAATGATGTTCTTGCTACTACCAGCCCTGGTTTGGAATATGGGCTTTCTGCCACCCCTGATTATGTGGCCTCTGAACCTACCTCTAATCACATGATCCCTGAACTTGCAGTCGCTGAACTCATTGTCCCTGAAACTATCAATCTTGTGACTCCGGAATTTGCAGTTGCCAAACCTGCAAGCACCGAACCAGCCTTTCCTACTCAAGTAGCTCCTGAACTTGGTGATCTCAATCTTGTGGTCCCTGAAGTTGTAGATCCTGAGCCTACAGCATTTGAACTTGCAGTCGCTGAACCCACTTTTTCCAACCAAATAGCTCCCGAACTTGATAATCTAGATCTTGTGGCCCCTGAATTTGTAGACCCTGATCCTACAAGCTCTGAACATGCAGTCGTTGAACCAGCTTTTCCTGCTCAAGTAGTTCCTGGACTTGTAGGTCACAATCTTGTGATCCCTGAATCTGTAGCCACTGAATATACAATGACTGAAGCTGTAAACCCTGAACATGTCGTCACTGATCACTTGGTCCCTGAGTTCATGGCTCCTATCTCTGTGTCCTCAGAGCAAAGTGATATTTCCCACAATAGCTCGGAGGGTGGCTTATCACCAAGCTTTACAAATAGGTTACCTGAGCAACAAAATTCTCAAAGTTTAGAAAACATTCTTTGCTTTGAAGAAAGTTCTCAGCATCCTATCTTTAAGTCACCTTTATCCGCTCTATCAAGTAAGGCTATATAGTTACAGAGTATTTAATGTCATTTTCTTTAGTAAATGATTCTGACCCAACTCACTCAATTGCGCCATCTAAGCCTGATTGCTCATCTGTCCATCACTCTGATAACCAAGCCGATTTGGATATTTCTCAGGGGTCTCTGATGAGCGAGGATTATTTTGCTTGTGACTCGTATGAGACCATCTCTGCCAGTGAATATGCTACATCTGAGGATGGGGGATCCCCAGTTTTGGTCAAGCAACGCCGGCGCAGAAGGCAAGTGCAAAGCTACCAACTCAAGGTGGCCAGCTCCCGCGAACTTTCAGGCTTGCTTCCATTGCCTCGTGAGGTCGCTACGCCCTACATGCTGCGAAGAACCCTTCCCGCGGACACTCCATCTAAGCGGCGCAGGCTTAACCCTTTGATGCCAGACGAGGGGGGTCCCACGTATGCTACCTCGCTTACTCGTGCGATTGCCACTCCCTACACCCTTCGGGAAAACAATAGAGGGTCCAGTCAGAATCCCGATGCCAGCAACCCCAGCTTCAGCTTGATAAACCCCAAAACGCCCCATTCCACCCTCGTCAAGATAGCCGCCGCCAACATTCCAAACCGCCTCCCCCAAATGACCAGCTGCCCTAAACTGCCAATATGGTTTTTGTTTACCCGCGTGCCACCGTCAAAATTTATACTTTGATTTTGTTCCCAATCTAAATGTTGCCCCGATAGTTGCAGACTAAACTATTTTTTTAAGTTTGAACTTTAAATTGGACGGGTTTCAAATTTTCTCAATGCATCTATATATTACTATTCATTCATCTTTCTATGGGTTCCTTCTATGACTTCTAACCTACTGCACAGATTTTGATGCAGTATTAATGATGCTAAATTATCCAATAAAGGAGGTTTCAAACATGACACAGTATGGATCTAGAATTATCAGACCCAAATAAGCAATAGAAAGTTATGCTATCTAAGGATATCCTCACCTCTCATCCTATCCCAAATAGAGTTTTTCTAGATAACGTCAATCCTTTGCTGGAGTACCTAGACCAATTGTATTAAATGCTAACCAACGGATCATGATTAAAATCCGATCAGTTGGTTAGAGACAAATCCATCTCATGTGCTATGAAACGTATAGTTTGAGGTTTGTTTATTCTTCAGATAGTTGCTCTAAAAACTAGTTTATATTTTGATACTTGGATTTTCTATGTATGGTAGGCTAAGATATATAGATAATGGTATAAAGTTATAAGATCTTAAACTAATAAGTAGAGCTGTAGGTAAGGTCAAGTACTCCATTAGATGTCTATCTGTCTAAGCCATCACAATTCCATATATAATGTACAGATTCGGATACTTTTTGAGATATGGCATATCCAAGAAAGGTTTTAAATATAGTAGGTGATAAATTGATATGTAGAATCTTAGGTAGCATAAGATGGACTTCTACGGAAAATCCTAAAAAGGTAATTTACTTTACACTGTTACTTTACCCACTAAATTTTTATAGTTTAACAAGATATTACCTGCAAACAAAAGTTCGAATTTTTAATAGGGGTGGCGCATTGTGCAAATTACTTAAGTAGAGTACCTGGAGTAGACGAAGTTTGTGCATAGTATGAGTGGGGATGAAGATTTATGTCCATTTTAACAGCCCTTTTTACTCCAGTGGTGACAATATGTCAACATAGTAGATTATTAGAAATATTCATAGATATTGTTATTTTGCCTAAATATTTTTATTTTTATTTATACTTATATCTAATCATTTGAATGTCCATTTGCATGATACATTTTTTATTTATTTGAATATAAATTTTGATAAGACTACCATTTTTTACTTGAAATTGCAAAAAGTACACTGGAGTTACAGGTATGGCATACAAAAACTTCCGGAGTTGAGAGGGTTAAAGTTGTAGGTTATTAATTGGCTAGCGTGATTATAAACATCAATAGATCTACCTTGATTTTAATGATACAGGTTTACAGTGGATTTAAGAGTTTTAATAAAGTAAGCAATCTGCAATTTTTACTCATATAGTAGCCAACTTGACCCCAGCCTTTACATAGATGCAATTTATCAAAAAGATAGGTATGCTTCCATATTTTTATCTATTGGGTTTAACAGAACATTTGCAATCTGAGTTCTGTGATAAGAAAAGCTTGTAAGTATGTTGTTGAAACAATGGGAAGGCTGCTAAGATCGAATAAATTATACAGCTATACTATATCAGCAAGCTCTATGTGATGCTATGGGTTAAAACCTAGTCACCATAAGATCAGATCCTGTATCACTTGATCTGTTTTTGTTTGTATGGCGGTTAGTTTAAGAAGCTTGCTATTTAATCATTAGGCTATATATTATAATTCTAGGACTCCTGCTATGGGATTTTATAAATAAAAATAATGTGATAGATCTAGATAATGCATCTATTGGAGTAACATAACAAGGTTTAAAGGACAAATTACTACCAAATCAATTTAATTTAAAACACCTAAATGTAAACAGTCTGAACTTCATTAATTAGGATATAAGTTACCCTTACATCTATTCCTATTTAGTAAAAAGATAACAAGCCTATATGCCACCCTTATATAAAGTAAGTTACTTATACATCTTTCATTCTTTATCAAAAATTGTTACAAATTGCACATATAATTTTTGACTAAATAGTTTGGTAAGATAAACTGTAACATCTGACTTTTAGTGTCCATCAAATTATTATTTTTAATGAAAAAACTTAGGCTTATATTTGATTATCTGAATTCACTTATTACAGGTACACCCATTCAGAAATCATCAATCTTAGTACCTTTTAACAACTGTTGTAAGCATCTGGTTTATTTAGAGTATAAATAACAAATAAAGATAAGTATTTATCTATTTTCTATAGGATATTCTATTATAAGTAATCTATAAACTCTGCCTTTTTGATGCCCTTATAATGACTATAATGATTGATTTGCTTAAATAAATACCTTTTGTTTTCAATAATATTACAGCTTTTTAATATGATGATTGCTTTTGTACCTAAATATTCTATCTACTAAAATGTCATTAGTACTATTTATAATGCTTCCTTACTTAATGCTGGACCTTCCAACTCATCATTTTCCTTAGTAAGCACTTCTTTGCATAACTTGATTCAATCTATTTTATCTGAGATAAGTCCATGTTGTAGCATCAGAATCTTGATACCATTCTTAAAAAAAGCAAATGAATTTAAAACTCCATGTTTAATATTGGCTTTAAGCATAGGGAGGTATCATACCCATTGACAACTAGGTCAAGCCTTTATAAGTCTGGTAATTTCCTAATAAGGACTTATAGATATGTTTAATTGGTTAAATTACTCCTCTAGATGTTTATTTTTGAGCACATTTGATTAATGCTTTGTCAAGCCATAGACTTTGTTGTGACTGGTTTGACAAACCATTGTCATAATTTTTACTAAAGTTTATTTCTAACTATTTTATAGATAAGGGATTGACTGGTTAATATAACTTGCCTCGCCTCATGGCCCCATTTTATAGAGAGTGCAAAATTTATTTTTAATTAATTTTGGCGATTTTTCCTTAGCTCCTTTGGTTATAAGTAATTATAATAACAGATCAAATCCTTATTCCCTACCAGTGCAACTTTTGCTGCCTTAAAGTCAAGAGAGTGTCTGTAATTCTCTTTTTCCCAGAAAGGTGGTCAGGATACAAAGCCACACCAACAGGGAACTAGTCATTAGCAAGATGGTAAACATGGCACTGTGGAGGATTCTGGAGCAAAAGGGACCTAGGCAATGGTGTACAATGCATTATATAGTAGTAGATGGCAAATAACTAACAAAACTTGGTTGATACCCAAAGGGGAGTCCATATCCAAGTGTACATCTGTGCCAGAGTGATTGGGTGCTTTGACATGGAGAGGACCAGAGAGGCCCAGCGGTGCACCAGATATGGAGAATATTTTAGTTAAATAAACTGACCAACGCTGTTAGAGACCTCCTTGAGGAGGTCCATGCACAGGTTTGCCCAAGGAACCATATTCAAAAAGATGTAAACTAAAAGGTTTTTAAAATAATAGGTAGTTGACCAACAAGGAAAGTTGGTCTCATAAAAACATACTTAAACAATAGGGCAAGGCATCAATCAGCGGAAGTGGTGCTAAGCCTAAGCAAACCAATAGGCACATGCTACCATCAACCTGGGTTATGCAACTTGATATTGATCAAACTGAATTATAGATTGTAACTGTAATTGACCCAATTTGGTAATGTTGAAAATGGAACAGGTTTTAAAACCCTGTTCCTCAAGAAACTGTAACAAACTGTTAAGACTAAGAATGTAGCTGGTGCATTTTAACACTCTGGCGGTAATGCTGGGCTTAGTATCACATACATTCCCAGGACCAACATGGGCATATTTTGCCTGTACCCAGCATTGGTCCAGGGTGTTAAGTCAGGGAGGCCTGCCAACTTAACCTTTTTGCCTCCTGACATCCAGCCTTGTTCTTACAGTTGGTTCCCTCAATCATGTCATTAAGCCATGACATTAACCTCTCATCCTTTTGAGGCTCCACCCCCTCCAGATGCTTTTGCCAAGGAAAAGTTCTTGTGGGCTGGAGTCAAATTCATAGCAGCAATGGTTTGCTTCAACTGAAGTCCAGCAGCCTGGAGGAAATGCTCGTGGAAACTTCAATCAGGTCTTAGGCATGGGTGCAGTCATGAGCTAATACCCAATTGTTCTCCACTGCATCAAATTCTTTTCAGGATATGAGATACTCAAGCTTTCTTTTTACTCAGCATGAGGATACAACCTCCTCCACTTCCCACTTTGGTGTTCCATCCATGAGATAGGCCTCTGGAGTCTCTAGTGGGGGCCCTCAAACAACGTAATTTTACTTTTATGAAAGACAGCAAAGATCCAGAATGAAAAAGAAATATCTAACTGATATGAGGCATGGACCACTATTCTGAAAATTTGGTAAGGCCCAATCCTCTTTGGTCCTAGTTTTCACATGGCTGCTTAATATGGATGTTTATGGCATAAAGCATCACGAAATCCCCTTCTTTGTAAGCAGAACCTACCCATCTTTTCTCATCCTCATTCTCAATATAAACTTGCATTGCTGCATCCAAGTTTGTGTTCAACCACTTGTGTAATTTCTTGATCATCCTTAAAGTCCACCTTCACCTCCACCTTAGATTCACAACTGAACTCCATGTTGAAGATGGTTGATGCCATAGTTGGCAAAGAATGGGAAACAACCAATTGATGCATGTTGGGCGTTGTTATAGCTGAATTGGGACATAGGAAGATGGGAAACCCAATCTGAATGGTCTGTGGCAGTGTAACACCACAGGAACTGTTCCAAGCACTGGTTCACTCGTTCAGTATGCCCATCTAATTGGGGGTGATAGGCAGTTGAATGGCAGAGACAAATTTGAAGAGACTTACACAACTCTTCCTAAAAGATATAGGTAAACTGGGGACCACAGTCGCTAATGATCTCCTGGGGCACTCCAGAAAAGAAAAACACATGAGATACGAAGAGTTATCCATATCAGCCACAGTTACTATAGTTCTACAAGGGATAAAGTATGCAAACTTTGTAAACAGTCTACCACTACCATGATGGCATTGTAGCATTCAGAAGCAGGTAACTCCGCAATAAAATCCACCAATAAGGAAGTCCAAGGCCCTTTGGCCTTTTTTACTGGCACCAACAACCCTGTGAGGGGCTGGCAACTTGGCTTTATTTAGTTGCAGACCAGGCATTTTAAAATACCTTGCAACCTTCACAACTAATCTCTTCCAATTGTAAGTGCAGCGGATAAGCTAAAGAGCCTTTTCATTTCAGGGTGGCCAACGGTGATCCCATCATGATGATCCCAGATGATTTCCAGGCGAAGGGATCCTGTGGGAACCCAGAGGCATCCCTGAACCACATTATCTCATCCTTAACATGGTATCCCCCTGGTAATTTCTTCTCAATTCAATTTTATCTAGCAAAAACCATAGTATACTCTGCTGACAGAGGTTTTGAAAGGACTACCTTTCTGAACATGACATATTTCCCCGCATTTTCCAGTGGAACAAGCACTGTATCATAGGTCATGGGATAGAGAAGTTGGGACACAATCTTACCCAGCAGAATTATCAAATGGGTGTTGTGTAACTCTACCTCCTTTGGATCTGGAGCTAACACAGGATTTCATCTAAAAGCATCTACCAAACCATTCTCCTGCTCCTTTGTAAACTCATAGGAGAACACAAATTGGTCCAGGGTCTCATGCCAGAAAGTTTGCCGTGGGGATACAACATGAGGTGTGCAGTAGTACAGCGAGGCATGGTGATCTGTACAGACGTAAAATGGTTGGGATGAGCTATGCAAGTGATGACGCCAATAAGTAAGCGCCTACACCACTGCCAGTAACTCCTTGTCATAAAAGGCATATTTTAACTCAGGCAGTAACATCTTCTGAGAAAAATATCCACTGGAAAATTTATTCCATCTTTGCCTACTTGTAATAAAGGTGGCTGCAATGTGAAGTTGGAGTCATTATAAGCCATAATAAACTTCTTATCAGGATTGACATGGTGAAGGATGGATTTAGACAGCAGGATGCACTTTACCACTTGGATGGCATCCTGCAAAATGAGAAACCACTGGAGCACTTTTGCCTCACTCACCTTATACAGGGGCGCCACCACCTCAGAAAGATTTGGTGTGAATTTTTTAAGGAACGTACACTTCCCAAAAGCTCCTCAATCCCTTGACCAGAGTTGGAGAGGGCCACTACCAAATTGCCTTCTCCTTGTCTAAAGTGATCATGTGGCCTTGGTCAAACATGACGTTGCCCAGGAAAATGACCTGGGACTTATAGAACTCACACTTAACAATTTTAAGCGTAAGGTTGACTGCCCTCAAACTCTCCACCACTTGCCAAAGGTGTGTAACATAAGACTCTTGATTGGTAGAAAACTCCAGAATATCATCCATTTAAGCCACCACGCACACACCCAGCAGGTCCCTCAAGGCCACATATATATGGCATTAAAAGATAGCTGGGGCGTTTTAAATTAAAGGGCATAACCTGAAACTGGAAAATTCCTTTTTTGGGTACAGATGCGGTTAGCCACTCCTGGACCTTCTTAATCCAGATCTGATTAGATGCACTTAAGCAATCCAGTTTGGTGAAGACTTTCGCCTTCTTTACATAGTGAGCAATCTGTAAGTCTAATGGGATGAGACTCAAGTCTGGTAATGTGACGTTGTTGAGATTTCAATAATCTATGCATGGGTGTAAGGTACCATCTGCATTTTTCACAAAGAGGAGTGGGGAGCATACTAAGGAGGTACGCTGAGATATTGCGCCTTTAGCTAACTGCTCCTTAATCCACACATCCAAGGCAGCTTCCTCCCATACAGTCAAAGGGTAAATAGGAGAATCTCTACGCACCAGATCATTGGTGAGTGAACTCACAATCAAACTCTGAATGAGCTGATAGTACATTGGTTGAGGCCGCATCAAATGAAAATACCAGACCCTCCAAACAAGAAGGTAAGGGTACCTCCAGAGAGGGCTTCAGCAACGTAACAATACTGAGTGTGTGGACCTTGGAACATTGGGGCAAATCTCCCTGAGAGTTAGTTTCAGATAAGGGGACCACTAGACCATGGCTATTCTTCAAAGTTAAGAACAAAGTATTGTCTTTCAAGTTGGTTCTGATGTCAAACTTTTGCCATCACTATAATCCTAAAATAAAAGGGTACAGAAGATTTTTGATTGCTTGGAAACGGTCTGTCAAATGATATTTGCCAACTTGATAATCCACTAACCCCACGGTATTTTATCTTGGGAATAACTTGGGAAGCACCTCCCCTAAGCATACCATCTGGCAAAATAATTTAACTCAAAATATCCAGCTAGTACTTAGTCAATAAAAACTCAGAGCCTCCTGTATTCACCAAAAGAGTTGTGTTGATTTTTTCTAAAGGGGATGAAAGGATAGCAGTCAACAAAAAAATCCAAATGGTGTTTATTCAAAGCGGAAAACGCCAAAACCTCACCAGAAAACTCTTCTTCAGGCATAAGAATAGCTCCAGAATACTTTTTTGCATCAAAAAATGGAGAGGGATAGTTGGCCACTCTACTAATGAGGTCACATATCCCACCATACCTTCAGCAGTTAAATAACACTTTTATATTGTAAAAATAACTCCTTTTCTACCGCCTATGTTCTGTAGATCATGGTAGGGGTCAAGCGCATGTTCTCTGGGTTGATCTGGAATAATAAAATATGTTCCAAACTAGAGCTACAATAGATGATAATTGTCTCATTTCACTTAAGGAACTAGCGTTATAAAATGCATTTTGGGGCGTCATTGACCTCATACCCAAAACCACGGCGAGGTACATTGTATCCAAGGCCATCACCACCTGGCCCTCCATTGATGTTCCCACCTTCATCATCCAAGCGCGGTATCAAGAAAATAAATCATTTTTAATTAAATTATTTTTGTTAATCTTAAGGGTACACTGATGAACCACAACACCCAGATTATGAAGCGTCCAAATCCATCAGGTATGAGCAAGAAGTGTGGGCACTTCCCAGTTGGAGATAGCAAGAATTTTCCAAGTGTACCAACCATTGGCCAAATGAAAAAATGGGGGTGGGCTCCATAGAGACCGTGACAAACAGCTGGCGCACCCAAATCACACTTAGCAACAGCCCCATATGGATAATTATAATGTATGTAAAATAAAGTGGTTGGTTGACTAATGTCAAGAGAGTGTCTGTAACTCTCTCATTCCCTGCAAGGTGGTGCGGGATACACAGCCACACCGCCAGGGAAAAAGTCATTAGCAAGATGGAAAACAGGGTACCACGGAGGATGCCATAGCAAAAGGGACCCAGGGCAAGGATATACAACGAGATATATAGTAGTAGATAGCAAATAAATAACAAAACTTGGTTGGAACCCAAAGGGAAGTTTGTATCCAAGTGGAGATCTGTTCCAAAGTGCTTGGATGTTTTGATCTGGAGGGGACCAGAGAGGCCTAGAAGTGCACCAGATATGGGAGATAATTTAGTAAAATAAACTGACTAACGCTGTTAGAGACCTCTTTGAGGAGGTCTGCACACAAACTCATCCAAGGGATCATAATTAAAAAATGATAACTAAAGAAAAATTATTGATAGGAAGTGACTAATGAGGTAAGTTGGTCTCATGAAAACATACTTAAACAATGGAGGGCGAGATATCAATCAGTGGAAGTGGTGCTAAGCCTAAGAGAACCAAAAGGTGCATGCTACTATCAGCCTGGGTTCTGAACTTGAGATTGACCAAACTCAAGTTATAGATTGTAACTGTAAATGACCCAACTTGGTAATGTTGAAAATAAAACGAGTTTTGAAAACCCTGTTACTCAAGAAACTGTAACAAACTGTTAAGACTAAGAATGTAAGTGGTGCATTTTAACACTCTGGCGGTAATGCTGGGCTTAGTATCACATACATTCCCAGGACCAACATGGGCATATTTAGCCTGAACCCAACGTTGGTTCAGGGTACGTTTAAGGTATAAAGGCCTTCCAGCTTAAACTTTTTGGCCTTCTGACGTCCAGCCTTGTCCTTAAAGTTGGTTCCCGTAATTTGCCATTAAGCCATGACACATAATTTAGTGATCACCTTAGATTTTGACCTTGGGGCTTATAAACACTATAATTTACTCTAATCTTTATATCTATTTGCCACTGCGCCAGCAGAGATAATTTGTGTTGCAAAATTTTGCAATCCACTACAGCAGGGCTTCACTAGTGTGCTAGGACAAACATTATGAGGATTTTTGGCCCTTGCTGTTTTGTCTTCATATATGTACCTTCCCCTACAAGTCCGCAGGGCAACCCACCAACCCAGTAGACCAACAACTTCACCTTGGCAATATTGGCCTCCCTTGGGAGTGCATTGGTGGCCCTCAGCCCCCTTCCCAGGAGGCCCAACCCTTTTCTCCTTCTCCCTCATGGCCAATCGCCAGCTCCTCTCAGGCAGCACCAGCAAGTTTTCCCCATTGTGGGTGGCCCAACTCCTGACTACCTTCAACCCTCATGGCTGACGGCCATAAGTCCTTTGTTGTTAGTGGCCAGTTGGCCAAGCTCCCATGGGTAACCTTGTAGAGGTGAGGTAGGGGATTTGGTAGCATCAACCACTCCATGTACATTATCCAGCACCTACCTTTTAGATCTCCTGTCTCAACTTAACCAACCAAGCAGCTTTCACTACTTCAGCTAATAAAAAAATGGGCGCAAGAGAGATTTCATTAAGATGTAATTATAACTATTTATACTAGGCGCTTTTCTTGGTAATCTTCTGCCCACTTATTATTATCCATCGCATTCATCACTACCAATCCACTCAATCATGAGCCTTCCACTGGCACTCATCCCCTTTTAATTGGTCCTTATTAAACACTGAATATCAAGTTGACTCATCCCCAGCATCATACGCCAGTTCATCATATATCAATTGCTATTATAAATAGTTGTTATGATCTTGGCAATATCATTGGAATATGCCATAAGGGTCGCAGAGGGTTGTTTCTACTGAGCAACGGGCAGACAATATGGGGATTGCCAGTCCTCAAGATAATCTTAAAGAATTTAATAAAATATAAGGCAATTCTCTTTGACCAAACCACTTTATTTATTTTATTATTAATAGCAGATTCTTTCTGCTCCACTCCTACTACCTACTAACAACCCTCCTCCTTAAATCTTCTCATTTCGCTTATATATCAGCATTTTTGGTTGGTACCAATCCTTTTGCTTAGGCTATTTTTTACTACCATATCCTCATTGGATCATCTTCATATATGTGAGGTCCCTGCATGGTCTATTATTATTATAATTACTTATTGCCTTAGATCAAGGCGATCTACTAATTATTCGTCATGAATCAACATCACTTTATTGCTTTATTTGAAGGATATCTGATAACTTTATCCTGGGCTCAGTATCACCTTATTTCAAGGCGCTTGAATATTTGTACATTATTAAATCATGGTTGACGGTTTTTAGCCAATCATTGCAGCTATTTGGGGCTTATCATTTAGTCATATAAGAATTACAACATTATCCCTCACTTTACTGGATGAAAAGTCTCCTATTGTTTATGCGCCTAGAGGAACTTTGCGTGCAATTAGTTAATGATCCAACTGCTCACAGGGTCCTTAATAGTGTAGGCATCAATACCCATTTTCTAAATTATCTCAAATGGACCAACCCAAATGTCAGCCAAATTATGCTTCAGACCAAACCTTTGCTGGCCATGAAACAGAACCATCTCTCCTTCTTTCAACTGGGCTAGTCTACTACGTTGTACCTGATTGGTAGCCTAGTTCTTTATCTTTTTGGCCAAGCTGAAAGAGTACACTTCAGTTTGCAGCTTGATTAAAGTATTTGCCAGGTTACCCAAGTACCGTCTTGGATCCATTCTGACAGTATCTTCCACGCAAGAGTAGAGTAGTGCAGAAATTTTTGGGTGCCATCCATATAATAACTGGAAGAGACTATTCCCCATTGCAGAGTGAAAGCTAATGAAGTATGCAAAGATGAAGGTGAAAAGGAGGGAACTTCAATCTGAAGGTTGATCCATTACTAATTTCTGGAATATGTTCACCAGGGTTCCATTAACTTTCTCAACCATAACATTGGACTGGGAAGATATGGGGTCGTCAGAACCCCATGGATGCCCATCAGCTTGTTCAACTTTGGAAGAATGTACGAGGTGAAGTTGATTCCTTTCTCAGTAAAGATGAACTGAGGTAATCCATGTTGCTGGATAATACATTCCATTATGAACTTGGACACTGAGATCTCCTAAATCACTGATAGCCTGTTCTTCTACCCACATGGTCAAGTGGTTAATTGCCACCAGAATGTATTTTGACTGGTTAGCTCCTATTGTCAGGGGGCCAATAACATCAATAGAAACTGTATGCCAAGCAAAATGTGGTTTCACTAGACAGTATGATGTCTTCTGGCGGAATGAATTTTTCACAAGGCTTGGTGGCACCAGGAAATTGTCTCAAGAACATCAAAGTTTATGCTTTACCAATAATTCTGAGGGCGCAACAATTTCAACGTCTTGCGAAATCCACCATGTCTGACTGCCTTATGTGCGCTTATAATAATGCTTGGCCATGCTGAGGTTTACAGAAAGTTCACCATAGAATCTCCAATCTGTTATAACAACTCCGCATCTCTGCTGAGTGGGATTAGCTTGCATTTCATTTAAAGCCTTTATAACTTGCGGCAGTTTGTTGTCATATCTACCACTGATCATTTTGTTGTAGCTTACATTTCTCAGATCTTCTGTAACAGCAACTGTGGGTAAGTGCAATAAACAATCTGCATTTTGATGTTTTTCTCTGGGTTGATGAAGAATTACAAATTTGTAAGACTGCATTTTTAGAGCCCAGCAGGCTATTCGCCTCTCAGGCACCCTGAGATTCTGCAACCAGCGTAGCAAAGTGTGATCCATTACGACTTTAAACTTTACCTATGAAAGTACCTAAATTGCTTATATGTGTATATCACCACTAAGCACTCCCACTCAGTCACAGTATAATTTGCGTTCATGACAGTTCAGGCTATGACTGCTGTACGCAACAGGGTGCTACTCCCCTTAGTCATCTATTAGGGTTAGAACTTCCCCAACGGTGGAAAGAGATGCATCCATCTGAACAATGTATTCTTATCAAAATTGGGATAGCGTGGCACTGGCAAACTGACTAAAGCCATCCAAATTGTACCAAAGGAGCATTGTCAACGTTTTATCCATTCAAACATGGCATCTTTTTTAGTAACTCAAACAGCGAGCCTCCAATACAGCTGAAGTTGAGTATAAAGCGTCAGTATGAACCATCCCCAAAAATATTTGTATGTCACACAGTTTGGCGGAATCATTTTAGTTAGCCTCCACCTTAGCTGGTTGAGGTTTCAGCCCTGTCGCATCTACCACAAACCCAAGGTATTCCAGCTGGTCCTTTAGAAGTGGCATTTATGAGGCTTGGTCTTAATGTTGGCCCCAGCAAGCTGGCTGAATACCTCCTCCAAATGAGTAAGGTGCTCAGAAAACGTTTGGGAGGAGACATTGATATTGTGAGGTACACAAGAACACACAACAGCTTCAGATCACCAAGGATGGTGTCCATAGCATGTTGGAACATAGCCAAGGCGTTACATATACATTGAGGCATACATGTCAGTTAGAAGAGCCCCTTAGATGTAATGATAGCGCATTTCTCCTGTTCCATCATGGGCAGCTCAATTTGCCAGTAGCCTAATATCAAATCCATTGCCAAGAAGTAGCGAGCACCTCATTAACAACTCAAAGCATTGTTAATCCATGTTTAATGGTACAAGTCCTTTTTAGTAATACTGTTGAGCTTCTGGTAGTATATTATTACCTGGTTGGTTCAAACCTTCTTTTTTACAATCAGAACTGGTGAAACCCACAGACTTTTTGATGGTTCGAGCATCCCTTGCTCCAGCATCTATCTAATTTCCCTGGTGACTATTTCCTCAGCTGCCCTTAATTGGCGGATCAGCTGAGACCTGATGAGAATGATCCCCAGTGTCCAGCTAATGGAGCATCCCCCAAAAGCACCCTAAATCATGGTCATTAACAGCAAAAATCTCCTTATATTTTTAAATAAAGCTATCACCTGGTCCTTTTGTTCTTATGATAACTCCATTTATTTTTTGCATGGTATCAACGCCATTAAGCCAGGCTGTGATTTGACAGGTAGACCATATTATCTAGTGACTACAAACTCATAAACTCAAAAGGACCTCCTTAACAGGGGTCAAGTGTAAATACGCAACTATTTAATGCTGGCAGATTTGCAATGGTTCTTTTTGTAAATTTGCTAGTAAATTCTTGATCTCCCATGTACCAAAAGTATAATTCCAGGAGCCACATGGGGCTCAAGCTGCAATTTCTGATAAGTCTATTAACTTACCCATAAAAACCAGCTGGTAATTCCACCTCTAAATCAGTGTTTATTATTACTTGGTGTCTGGAGGGGATGGATATAGGCCCAGCAGATCTGAGAGGCAGCCCTTGATATTCATATATCTTTTAGGGAAGGGCCAGGTTGTATTTTTTGTTGATGGTAGCGCACTGGAATCACCCCATCACTATAAACAAGGTTGATAGGTTTCATATGCACTGGATTTTTTTTGGCACTTTACTGGAGGTAAAGTAAATTGGAATCCGCTGCCCCAAAATTTCAAAGGTCTCCTCTGTCATATCAATGACAGCACCAAAGTGTCGCATGAAAGAAGTTCCAATTAACCATCTAGTACTAAAAAAAGAAGTTCCAATTAACAGGTTGTAATTACTGTTCACTAGCTCTGTCACCGGAGCTACAACAATTGACCCAAACTGCAAAGGTAACGCACTTTATTCTTCCTCAGAGACTGTGTTATCCGCTTGAGCAGTACAATACACCATTCAGTATTCTAAATCAGGTTTTAACATCAACTTTGACAATAACTTAGTGGAAACTATATTGACTGGGGCGCCCATATATATTATAGCACATACTCAATTTTTTGCTATAAAAATGTCATAGTATGTAAACTCAGAATAAAAATTTTAATTATTTAATATGTGGACATTTAAACAATTTATTTTCTTAAGGAAGCTCACAATCCCCTCACCAACTTTAGGGTATTCTTTAAAAATAGCATCCCTTGGGAGGGCTACGTTTGCTCCTTTCAGGGAAGGCGCATATGAGGACAGGCTTAACTTGTCTGGAGAATTATGTTCAAACATCTGATAGGCGTACAGCTTTGATAGCTCCTAAGGGCCTTCTTCAACCAAGGCCTTTGCTTGCGCTTGTGTCAGTACATTTACCCCTCCAACTGGCTGCTGATATAGAAATTCATCATCATAAATGAGGGACTTCCGCTGAATATACTGCAATAGGTTCAGGTGGGACTTTTGGGGTTGGGATAGTGGAGGTAAGGAGTCCTGTCTCTATCACACTCTATCTTTTCACTGATAGTACTGATCCTGCTGTACTTAGTGAATCTGACAGTTGGGGGCAACTCCAGACAAGGTGACCAGGGCAACCGCATTCAGAACAGTTTACCACATAGGGTCTGCGTCCTTGGATATCATAAAATGGCCCAGGCCAATAAGTTGACTGTTGGTGATCATCATAATTAGATCCAGGCCAATATGTTGACTGCTAACGGTTGGCTAAACAGGCCCAGGTCAAAAGTTGGGCTGCTGCAATTATTATAATAGGTTCAGGCCAGAAGTTAAATTGCTGGTAGTAACTCAGCCAAAGGAGAGGTGCGTAATTATAATAAGGATGGGGGTTACTAGGAGAAATATGAAAAGGTCTGGGAGAATTCCTCCAAATAAGAAGAGACTGACAATGACTGCAGTATGTTCCAATCTATATTGGGCGGAGTAAAGGTAGTGGATAGATGGCGCAAATATTAAACAATTTTGAACAGGGGTACGTCATCCTCCAAAACTTGAGCCATGGCGTTGTAAAGTTCATGATATGGAATTCCTCAAAGGTCATTGCAATTTCAACTAGGATTTGAATAGAGTCCCTTCCCTGATTGACATGTGGGCTTCCACCATAAATTGTACAGCAAATGAAGCGAGGGTCTCTTTATGCTGAAACTCAATGGCCAAGAACTCAGCCTTCCACTGTGACATCTTAGAGGTACCTAAAAATAGGCAAAACACAGTATCCTTCACTTATTGATATGTGATGGAACTGCTTGGAAGATAGCAAGTGACTTGGTTGGCGCTTCCAACATCCAAAGAGGATATCAGAAATCTAGCCTTGCGCCGATCTGAGGCTCCTTCCACTGCAAACTCAAATTGTTTCAAAAATCTGTGGATGTTCCCATTGCGGTCAAATAGAGGCAGCTTATTAATGCAAACCTCCTCTTCCCACTCTTAAATGCAAGCCTATGGAGCGTACTAAGGAATGGGTCAGGACCCATAGGCGGTATCTCATTGAGATGCTGGTTCAGTAGGGCCAGCGGCGCACGGCTTGTCTGCTCCTCAGGGTTAACGTAGGTATCTTCACTGGGAAGTACTGCCATCACCTGAGGGGAATTGGTTCACTAATACATAATCATTTTGGACAGCCTGCGCTTTAGCAAAAGGCTCATTGACTGGATACCCAGCCTCATATTCATCATATTATGACTCCTCCCAAGCGACCCCTTGTAGTTCATTCACTTCCCAATTAGGGCGCTGAGGGTGGGAAATGCTGTTTAACTTCCATTCTTCACAATGTAGTCATTCAGTAGTGTCATCCAGGCGATGAGCAAGTTTCCTGTTTTGATGTCCAAGGACCCACATCTGGATGAACATGTCTCAATCTGGTTCACTACGTCATTACATCCTGAAGGAGCTCATCCTGCTTCTAAAGAATCGCGTCTAAAGCAAGTTTAAGTTCTGCATATTTGGCTGGTGGAGTGTTCTGTTTGGATTCTCAGTTAATGAAGGCCTGATGCAACATGGCTGGCGACTGGGGAGTTTTTATTTTTATTTTTTAAAGGTTGATCAATGGGCCCCCTTTAGTGAGCAATAATGATAATTTTGGAAGAATTATTGAGATATGCCATAAGGATCGCACAGGATTGTTCCTACTGAGCAACGGACAGAAAATATTGGGATTGCCAGTCCTCAAGACAATCTTAAAGAACTTAAAAAATATGAAGCAATTTGCTTTAACTACAACACTTTATTTATTTTAATATTAATACCAGATTCTTTCTTCATGCTTCCTAATACCTACTAATAATCCTCCTCCTTCAATTTTCTCATTTCGCTTATATATCAGAAACCTTGGTTAATATCAATCCTTTGCTTAGGCTATTCTTTACCACTGTATCCTCAACGGTTCATCCTCATAACTGTGAAGTCCCGGAAGGGTCTATTATTCTTAAACTCACTATTGACTTAGTTTGAGGTAAATAACTGAAAATTTGACATAAATTGACATCACCTTATTGCTTTATGAAAAGACTATTCAATAACTATCCATCTTAGGCTCAGTATCGCCTGTTTTTTTAAGGTTCTACTATCATACATTATAAACATGTGGTTGATGAATTTTAGCCAATCCACCGTAGCTATTTGGGCTTATCATCCAGACATATCATAATCTCAACAATAGTATCAGATATCCTTAGCCTTCAGATGACAGTAATTCAGATTCTTAGGCGGTGGAATGACCATTGCTCACTCACATATCAGAAACTTCAGCATTCCACAGACATTACAATTATCCTCAGCTTAAGTCGCCAGCTAATCCCAAATAATAAATGTTTGGATCATCCTTGGCATTCAATCAACAGTGTTCCTGAACACCTCAACGTCAAACTTTCAATCCTCCATCACTATAGATATATATTAATATCCTCAGCTCCAGTTTCCAGTGTTGAGTCAATCTATAATTACATTAATTGTTGACCATCCTTGGCATATTTTGTTGTTGATCAAAATATCCTAATTTGCTATTGGGGATTGGCCCCAATACTTCCAGACTCAGAGGAATTATCAAAAGAGTTCAATTCAATTAAATGGGGAGCACTAATTGGCACAATATCATCACAATGCAATTACAAACCATTCTGCTGGTACCAACTAATGTTGACTCTAATTTTGATGGTTATGGGAGGAATCCATCTGGTAATTCTCTGACATTTCCCCCTTAACCAGACGGTATTCCTCCAGCATGACTCCACCTATTTGGTGGGCCAAGACTTCATCATTGTGATGAGGAGGGAGATCCAATGGTACAACCTCACCTCCTCTGAGTGGCACCAGAAACTAAACCAGTAGCTCTCACTACCTCCTAAACATACTTTTGTAATTGGGCTTGACCAACCATCTGGATATCATATATTTACATATCTAATTTCATACAGTAACTGATAACTAAATAATGGATCTGACTAGAATAGTAGTCGCTACTCCATGCAGCCTCTGCGCTTATATGTAATGGCCCAAAATAAAATTTAATATTGTGTGGATCCCTTAACCCCGCTGCACATCTCTCATTCCCTAAATTTATCAGCTTCCAATATTGTGGCCTCAATATTTATATCGCCTTCTATTTTATCTTAGAGTACTATTCTGCTTTTCCCCTGATCTGTTATAAAGACATTAGTAATAGGGTCCTTTATTTACTATGCCAGTTAACTGCCAATGTGACTGCATCCAGCAGATCATATCTTTATATGAAAATGCTTTAACCTTCCCTATTTGTTTTCAACCCAATTTAGACAGTAAAACTTTTTGCTTGCCATTTGGAGATGCTACTTAGTAACCATAGAAAGCACCAATAAAATCTCTGGTAGAGAATGAATATTTGAAGAGTATTGGCAAGGAGAGGGGATCTTTTTTCTTAATAAGATAAAGCCAATCTAGAAAAAATAACATCAGTGAACCTGGACTACTGGCATTATCTGATACTACAGTGTTCTCCTTAGTTTGTTTCAATAAAAACCCATATTTCACAATGTAAGGTTTTTTCTGTTAGACTTTTGGTTAAGGTTACAGTCCTCATATAGTACCATGTATTTGGTATGTCTACCTTTTGTACCAAAAATATGTTGCTGCTGCACCAAGTTTCACATGTGGTGCTCACTACAGGGGCTTCACCTTGTCCTCTTAAGTCATATATTATTAATATAAATTCTGGAATCCTAATTGCTGAAATCTTTACCGCAAAGATATTAAAACTCTTTGAGGAAGTGGTTGCTGTCCATGAGGCCTTGCTAATTTTTTGCCGAGATTTTTAAGGTATTAATAGATCTGAAATTCATGTTGGTCTGCTCCCCAATACTATACTAGGTCACGATTAATAAGTGAATGATTTGATCAAAGAGATGGACAGAGATGACCATTTTAACACCAATTTTTATCAGGAGCCTGACTCCTTACATGAGGAGCTTAAAACTCAGGGACAAACTTTAAGGTCTTTTTTGATTGTGAACTGCGCCCTGAAAGTGGACTTTCAGGACATTAACCAAATGATGCTAATATGCAAATTATGTTGCAGGCGTACAGCCGCCATTTTTCTGAAAAGTTGACCAAATTTAAGTTGGCAATTCGGAAGAATATTCGCCAATGCAGACAGAGTCAAGTTGCCTTTAAAACACTACAATTGGAACAGAGTATGTTCTTTCCATCCTTATCATTGGTGCTCCCAGGCACTCAGATGAGACAGAGAATCAATGCCATGTCATACCCCTCCTTATAGTAGTAAATTAAGTAGTCAGATAGGGTCACCGCAGGCCTCTTGGCCCTTCAGCCATTAAAATCGTTTTCTGGTTAGCCATGTTAATTTACCAAAGTTTAATAATAAGGTGAATTACAAAATTCTTGAGTTTATTTGAAATTAGTATGGATGAAGCTTGAGACCACTAAGTTGGCAGCAGTAATGAACTTATTAAACTCTGATAGTCAGGATTTAGTTATTCTAAAATTAAAGAAGGCTGGCATTTCCTATCTTAACGCCAAGAATCTTCTTATTAAGGTGTTCAGTGGAGCTGAAAGGATGGCCACTCAGGAGATAAAATTCCTAAATATTCATTTTAAAAGAGACTTAAACTATATAATTGTTAAAAAATTTTTTATTTTAAAAAGTACAGACGCTTTCTGAGGCTAAAGTATCTATGACTTTAATGCCCAAATCGTCCTCCGCCAGACCTGTAAGTCTTACACGGAATTGTATAGGGTTATGATACCAGTATTGAATGAGAAAATCAATATAACCTTTATAGTGAATTATCTCCATCAATGCGCTGTCCCTTTTAAGCACAAAACCAAAGTTTTTAAGCTCCTCACAACCCACAACTCTGGGCTGTCTCCCCAATGCAAGAGTTATCTTGGTCCTCTGAACTTTATGTTGTTTGGTCTGAACTTACTCAGAACACATGTTATTATTGTGAGAACTTATGGCACTATGCAAAACGCTGTACAAAATGAAGTTCTATACCTAAGGTTTAATTAGAGAAATTGCCACATGGAAAAGTCTTGGGAAAATGCCAGGGCGTAGTGGAACAGGAATTTTCTTTTTCAGCCCCATCTAAAAAAATCCCACTTATGGAAAATTCTGACTTCACCTTCCATCTGGTGGAAGGATATTATTGACATGTCACTTCCAGTAAATCAGAGAGTAATAGTGGATGATTTAATATTAAGACCAGTCGCTTCTGCAAGGAAAGCAAAGGCGAGTTAGCACTAGAGGTAGTATTGACGCCTTTTGTTCAACAGCTAGAGAAACAAGAGCTTCTGGTTAACTTTGGTGATATCCCCAAACTGCATAGGGTCCAAGCGGTGATACCTATCGAGGTTTTAGAAAAATTTAGCTCTTAATTAGGTGAAGAGATTCATAATTGTTTGATCAAGTGACCACCATAAAGGTTCACACAAATAATGCTTCAGATGCTTATTTTTCCAAATGCACTTACATTAATATAAAAATAAACAAGCTCAAGGTCAGAGTTATCATATACAGTTGGGCACTAGTTAATATTATGTCTACCAAGCTAAGTAAGAGACTGGGCCTTGCGCCAGACAAAAATCATCAGAAAGTATATGGTACAGAGGGCCCCCATACCACTAAATCAGAAGGAGCCTACAGTGCTTTGCCACTGTGATTTGGTTCATTAGTACTATCTTCTACTGTCATTGTTTTTGTAAACCAGAAGAACGATTCTTCATTGTAACCTCATTCATAAAAACCTATGAAGTCAAGGCTGATTTTAAAGTAAGCACACTAGAGATAATGGGCAAACTCTTCTGCTATTTTATAACCATAAGGAAAGGTCCCCACTATAAAAGTTAGAGATTAGTTAAACTTGCTTTTTGGAGATGGCATAGTGTCAATTGAGTATCAGTGGATGCATGGCTGTACCTGTCAGTTACTTAATCCGATCTTAGAATATAAGGATATTCTGCTACAAGCTAATTGTAGCTTGACAATTACAGTGGGTCACCAAGTCATCGTGAAGGCTAAAATTAATGTAAAATTCCCTTGGGCGAATGGCGAAATTTTAGCCCCATTTTTTCAGTCTTAACTAGAACTGGTCACTGCACCAGGGATTATTTTGCCCAATCATGGTGAAATTCAAGTACTACTAGCTAATCTATATGCATACCATACTCAAGTTCACCAACTTCAATTGGTTGCATTTATACACCTTCTATCAGTTGAAGAAGTTCAGAACATTTATAAGTTTAGACACTCTGATGAACTAGGTCTTAATTTCATTATTGAGCAAAACATTTGCTATTTAATCCATCAGTAAAGCCTCTTTGGGTTAACCAGGACAGAGAAGAACTAATCGCAAGCTCTTTTTAGTAATAAATTGTTATATTTTAAAAGATGACTGTAATTTGTTTTGCACAAGTTGTGGTACACTACATTGATACTAGTAATCATCCACCAATATGCCTTCTTCTGATTAGGCATTTTAAGGTGGTGAATAAAGTCATTAATACTAAATTACTCATCTTGTACAGCACAGTATGTTAGTGCCATATAAGAGTTCTTAGGCCTCACCAGTGTTTATTGTAAAGAAAAGGATGGTTATACGCGCATGCTAATAGACTATTGGAAGCTTAATAGTATCACTAAAAATGATTCTTGTCCTTTACCGCAAAATGATGATGCACAGACCACTTGAGTGGAGCGCAATATTTTTCAGCAATGGATTATATTTTGGTTATTGGCAGATAGAGCTGCCAAAGGAAGAGCAGGAAAATGTGTCATGTGTTGATAAGTGGTCACTGCACAGGTTCATGAGGATATTCCTAACTTAATACTTTTTACTGTATGATGACAGGGAACATGAATATAAGCAATACGGTCAGTTAACACTTGAACGTTGTTCACTATAATATCTAGGCACTTTCGTCCAAAATTAGCTAAAAACCAACTACTAGTAAAAGCTAGTATACAAAGAACAAGATTTTTTTATTAGGGAAATAATCATATATATATAGTATTTTGGCATTTTAGTGTCCTCCTATTATAATTGTCAGCATTTGTTGCTGGTGAATAGCTTTTCATTCATTGACCTGAAGCTTCAGCATGCCACTGACTGGAACTGCTTTGGACTCAATTTCCCAGGCTAGGCAATCCTGCCCTCGAGCTGGTAAACTATCAGGGATCACTTCTGACAAACAAGAAAGTCTGAATCATCAAATTATACTTATGTTTTAACTCAGAGCTCCTTCCCTTAAACCATACAGCCATCAATGATATTAAATTATATTGGGGATCATCCCTGACCAATCCTCTGGTATTTAACACTTTGGAAAAAGCATAATCTGGTTAAATTTCCAAAACCATGATAACGGCCCAGGGCCTCTACTACCTATTTAAAAGCTGAAAGGCTGTGCAACACCCTCACAACCTTTTAACAGGAGATAGATAGTATGCTTAGTGATTTAAAAATTCCTGCGTCCTAGTTTATTTAAAAACATTAACATTCTTTTCCAAAAAGTTTACAGATCATCTGAAACACCTTGAGGAAGTTTTCCACCAGCTCGCTAAGACTGATCTTAAGGTCAAGCCCCATAAGTGTGAATTTTCTGTGAACAACTAGATTATTTGGGTTTCATTATTGATAAGCATGGCTTGTGGCCCCAGCTGGCAAAGGTCATTATAATCAAACGCATGATGTAACTGTGTAGTAAGTGCAACATTCAAGTTTTTCTTGAAATAATTGCTTATTACTGTCAGTTTGTAGAGAATTTTAAGATAGGTGAACCGCTGTTTCACCTCCTTAAATATGAGACCCTTAAGATGGACCAGGAACTGCCAGCTAGCCTTTGATAAACTCAGGCTTTTCCTTATCCAAGCGCCACTGTTGATGTATTTTAATTTTGATAAGCCATTTATCATTTAAATGGATGCTACTCTCACCAAAGTTGGGGCGGTGTTATCTCAACTCAATCCTGATAAAATGAGCACCCAGTTTCTTTTTTAAAGTCAGAAATTGGATGTCCATGAATAAACTATACAGTAATTGAGAAGGAGTGCCTGGTGGTCATCTACGTTTCTAAACAGTTCCAGGTTTTATATTCATGGAATGCATTTCACTGTAGTAATGATCACGCCTCCCTCCATTAGTTACAAAATCTGAAAGAACCTAAGGGATGACTAGCCCATTGGGCTTTGAAATTGCAGGCTTACAATTCTATTTTTTAGTACTAGATGGTCCCAACCCAAGGGGGATTCATCGATGTCAGGCTTACAATTCTAGAAATTCAGCATTGACCTGGCGCCAAGCATTAAAAACTGACAGGTTATTTGCACTGCTCACGGTGGCCTTAGTGGCCAGTGAGGCCAAAGTATTATTTAAAAAAATTAAACCAAAACTATAACATCAAAATCAGTGGGAGATCACCATTCCTTAGACAAATTAGAAATGAAAACGGTTGTTGAAGATGGTGAGCTTAATAAGATCATCAATGATCAATGATTTTGGATGCCACATCCAACAGAGAGGATTGGTAATATTATTAGGACCTACAAAACAACAGGACATGGGGTTTCAAGAAAACGTTTGTATTATTGAAACAGCATCATTATTGGAAATGTATAATCTTTGATGTTTATATGATCCTCTGCTGTTGTAAGGAGTGACAGGTAAATGGGCCTACCACAAAGACACCTCGTACTGACTGGTTAAATCCAAAATTGCTTGTCATACAGTTTCTATTGACGTTGTAGGCCCTCTGACAAACACTTCAGGTCAATTTGAATATAATTGTGACCATAGATCACCACACCAAGTGGGTAGAGGCCAAAGTTATCTAAGATGTAGGCACCACAACAACAACTAAGTTCATATTAGACGTCATTATTTATCAGCATAGATGCCCTCAACTTTTGATGACAATTAATGGGACCAATTTCATGTCTCAGGTTATTTCCATGCTTGATTACATAAAGGGAATATGTAGAATATTATCTACGCCTTACCACCCTGAGGCTAATGGCAATGTCAAACAAGTGATGGCTATTCTCATTAGGACCTTGCTTAAGATAATTATGGTGAACGCATCCATCTGGAACCTTTTCTTGCTCTCCACCATTTTCACTTATAATATATCTTATCACTCGGCCCCAGGCCCTTTGTCATTCACATTACTTTATGAGAAGCAACTGGCGCTTCCCCAATTTTATATCCTTATATCAGTTGAGAAGCCATGACTCTCATGAAATATTTGGAGACGTTGATGAATACTTTAATCAAACTACATAGTGCAACATATTCTATTGCACTGGATCAGAAAAGTTGATCTTTTGATCAAGATACACAGACTGGCAACCACTACCCCACTTTACTGTAGGGGAGCTTATTTTGTACTACAATAACATTGGATTTGGATAACTAGTAAGCCGGAGCACATATGGAAGGTCCTTTTAAGAGCACTGAACAGACATTTACAGATGCCTACACCCTGAGGGTTCTAATTAAAGGTCACCTTATTAATAGAATGCATGCAAAGTTCTTGAAGAAACAACATCAGAGTTTTTAGGCTGACGACATCAAGTTCCTAATGAGTTAGTTGCTCAAAAGCATCATTGTTACCTAATGTTTGGTCCAGTGGGGGAAATTCTATACTTGGGTTTGATCAACCATCTATATTATTTTATATATATTTAATTTCATCATGTAACTAATTACTTGATAGCAGATTTAGTTTGGTTTATAATTACTATGCCACGCAGCCCCAGCATTTGTATGTAGTGGCCTAAAGTATAAATTTCCTATTAAAAAGATCCCTAACCCCTTCACAACCTTCATTCCTAAATTTATTTGCTACCAATGTTGTGGCCTTGATATATATCTCCTCTTATTTTATCTTGCTTACTATTCTACGTTGCCCCAAGCTGGAGTAAAACTTTTGTAATAGGGTCTATAATTACTATGGCGCTTAGCTAGTAATACAACTGAATCTAGTAGATAGCATCTTTACATGGAAATGCCTTGAGCTTAGTTATTCAAATTCTGACCTAATTTAGATAGTACAATTTTAGTTTGCCACTTAGAAGTGCTGCCTAGTAACCATGGAAAGCACCAATTAAAGCTATGGTATATAATGAATATTTGAAGAAGATTGGCAAGGAGAGGGGGATATTTTTCTGGATAAGCTGAGAGAGTCAATTTATAAAGAATACCATCAGTGAACCTGGACCAATGGCAGTATCTGATACTACAGTGTGCTCCTTAGTTTGTTTCAATAAATACCCACATTTCGCAATATAAGGTTTTTCTGTTAGACTTTTAGCCAAGGTTACTGTCAACATACAGTACCTTTTATTTGATGCGTTAAACCTGTGCACTTCAAATATGATGCCGCTACGCCAATTTTCACAGATGACTATGCCCCTCAGCATTCAGGTTTTCATTCTAAGTGCTTACTCACCCCAACTTGCAGGCTAGTCTCAACTTTATTAGCCAGCTCCATGACATAATTGACTGACCATTAGTGTCCACCATCTCCACCCTTCTGTTAAGAGTAGGTGACACAATGGTATTATATACCTCATGAATCTGCAGTCAGTGCTTAGTTTGGCTCTGTTTATGTTGTCAGTTATTGTGTTCATCGGAGCTTCTGCATGGTTGTGGTGTAGTTTCTACCCAAGTATTTCCTCCTGCAGGTGCCAGGTCTGGCCTCATCCAGCCCTAAAGGAGTGGATTCTTCCATCACTTTTTGTGGAAATAGTGAACCAGGTTTTGATGGCTTCACCAAATTTCAGATGCAGTTTTTGCCAATAAAGAAGCTTCCTCCTCCCTGACAGATGCGCAGTTGAGTGTCTCTTTTAATAGTGGGAGATTCTCATCATTGGGTGCATGGTATTTACAATTGGCAAAACAAGTGGGAGTCTCTATTCCTTTGATTAAATTGGTATCATCAGTAGTGCAGGAGCTGGTTTCAAATTAAGCTCACCTGCTTCAATTCCTCATGTTGAGTTCAGAGGCGTCTGATATGGCTTTGTTTGTAGAGGCTTTTTATGGCCAAACTCCTGGACTCAGGCTTCCATTATACTTTAACTGAAGTATTTTCATGCAACTTGGATCTGGTGTTCGCCAATAATTCCGCCTAGGACACTCAGTTGGGTTTGAAAGATCAGGTGTGCGTGAAGGCTATCAACATCAGTGACATGCTTTGGAATGAGTTGGGTGGAGTTGTAGGTGCAGTAACCAGGTCCCACTAAAGCGTTTTTGAGTGGGTGTTGACTGACACATTGCATGCCCTTTATCTCTCAGCCATTGGGCCAGTTTGGGCCAGGCTCCCAGGGGTGTGTTTTGGTTCTGGAAGATGCTCCAGTCTCTACTCCTCTTCTTGTTTATTCTTCTCTTGCCCTGGCGCCAGTTGGTGAGGCAGTTACTGTGAAGGACCTGGTGCCCATGAATACCCTGGTTCACTGATTGTCAGAATTCCAGTTTGAAGCTTAAGAAACAGATTCTTTTATGGAGGGTTCCAATTTCCCTATTGATCCACTTTCCCTTGGAAAATCAAAGATCATTACCACTCAGCTGATAGAATCTCAGGCGGTGGCCATTAAACAGGATTATTATTATTTTATTGCTTTAAAATTATTTTGGGTGCTCACAGAGTGTCAATTTAGCACTGGTAGATATGGGGCTGACGGGGAAATTAATATGTTTTAAAACTGTCACAAGATCACTTTTCTTTCTCGTTGCACACTTTTGCAACCTATTAAATATAAGTCTGAATCCAGTTTATTAATCTCACAGGGGAGATTAGTCTGCGCCCATGTCAGGGAGCAGTTGGGCAAGTAAGGTAAGAGGAGCAGGTGGAAGGCCCGCGGCCTCCAACGTTCAAAAACGCCCTGGAGAAACTGGTGGAATAGACAAAAATTTTGAAAAACTGGCAGTCACTAATTCCCCAGAAATACTTGCATGGCAAGCATGATGCACCAGTACATCAACACGCCACACTCCCAGCCACTTTCATCGGTGGAATTTGGACTACACGTGTTTCTGGACATCCAACAAATGGCCTTATGGGAAAAATTTTGTGAATATGTGCACACAATTTTCCCAGCCGCGGTGTATGATGCACCTCACTCCATGTCACACAGTTGGCTGGACCAAGGTTTCAAAAACAAAGAGGCAGCAGATGAGGCTGCTGCGGTGCACGTAGTGGTCAACCTCCCTGAAGGGCAATGGGTCATCAAAACCAAACGCACCAGATGAATGAAATCAAACCAAATTTTCCTCACGTTTGACTTTTTGCCTACCACGGTAAAATGACATTTTGGAACAACACCTGAAAGATGGTCTCGCCATATATGGCGAAATACAATCTTTCAAAATGCAATGCTTCATGCTGATGCCACACCTGTGCACTGGCAAAGCCATTGCAGTCCTGACCCCAATCAAGGAGATTGTGAAGGACCTAACCCAGATCCTGCACTCCACTTTTATTGATATTGCAGGGCATACCAACCACCCATTCTGGGTGACTGTGGACAGCGTGCCCCCCATCTGCACCCACTGTGATGCGTTTGGCCATAAGGCACATGCATGCCCCACCATGGAAGGCGTCACATTCCAAGAGCACCCCTTGGTGGCCATGGCCAGCGGAGAGGTGCACTACAAACCAACCGCAAGCACCAAAGAGGCTTTCCTGTGGGGAGCACAAGGCTGCTACCTACTGGTAAAGCCTATCTCCCCACAAGAGCGGAAGAAGGCCAAGCAGGCCTGCAGGGCTGCGGCCAAGGAAGTGGCCAAAGCCACCACCGCTATCCCACACTCCCAACGCCAGGAGGACATTGAAACCTTCGCGGCAGAAGCAACTTGGGAATCCATTAACCAATCAGATTGGGAAGCCCATGCAAATTGGGCCACTCAATCTGAGGATCCAATGGGGGACTCGATCTCACCCAATTGTTGCACCCAAGCTCTGGTCAAAACTGACTTGGGACCCATCCCAACTGAAAATTTTTTTTGACCCGCTCAATGGTGCACCAAACTCATCCGCACCGCAAAAGATTCATCTGATGTTGGGGAAACAAAAAGTGAAGGCTAAAGCCAATGCAACTCTTTCTGCAAAAATTAACAAAAATCCCAATAGCATTGCTGCTAACACCCACGCTGCTGTGAAGGCCCATGGGGATCTAGAGGAGGCTGGTGGGCCCAGGTGCCCACCCCCTCGCACCTAAGGTGCAATGGGGGAAACCTTCACTTTAGGGATGTTGGATATTGCCAGACTCAAGGCCTCCCCATCCTGGGCTAGGAAGCTGAGTTTTTTACAACAAAATTTACCTGTGGATATCCTGGCCATCCAGGAGTCCCACTGTCCACGAGGTTCCGAGGAAGCTTAGAAAAAAATGCTCCTCCCATCTCTATCCTTTTGGTCAGAGCACTGTGGGGTGCTAATTTGGAAAAATAATTTTTTCAAATTTTTATTGTCAGAAACCTTCCTCAATGGCCAAGTCCTCGTTGTCACCTTCTTGTGGGCCAATGTGGTACACGCTATTGTCAACATCTATGCCCCAAACGGTGCATGAGAGTGTCAGGAACTTTTCTCATTGGTCAAATCCCTCCCACTTCTTCCAGACCCTTTCATAGTCAGCAATATAAACTGCTGTCTAAACACTCCATTGGACCGGTGGCCTTCCACCTCCCACGCCCCCCAGGGCCACATTGAACTTCGTGTTCTAAAGGCCACTCTTGGGTTAATGAATGCGCGGCTGCAGCAAGCCCTGCTGCTCAAGAACATGACGTGCCCCCACGTCCACAATGGCCAATTAAGGTCCATGTCCCACTGCGACCTTATCCTTATGCCAGCGAAATTTTAACCCCAAATATCCCACTTTAAAACAACAAAAATGGAATTCTCTGACCATCAACTGGTCTCGATAACCTACCACCTACCTGTCACAGCTGCTAAGGCCCCACATTGGTGCAAAATCTGCCCCTCTGAGCTCGCATCATCAGGATTTTCCATGTGGGTGGAATCAGCAACTTTGGCAAAAGAGTTTGTTGCACCATTTTGTGTGGACCCCATTTCCACATGGGCAACTTTCAAAGATGATACCATCTGCCACTCTCGCCACCTCTCCTCCAGATGCTCATGAGCCACATCAGTGGTCATTTCGCGCGCTCTGGCAGAGTTGGCACACCTGGAGTCCAATATCCCAGCTACAGGATACAGCTCTGCATGGGGCCGGAAGTGGGTGGAGGCAGCCGCCCACCTCAACGCACTCAAAAGGCAACACAAACATCAGGTTTGTGTTCAGTACAGGGCCAAACACATCACAAAAGGCGACAAGTGCACCACACATTTATTTAAGAAAATTTTGCACCACGCCAGAGCGTGGCCTGCACACATGTGCAAAGATTGGATAATTCCATTGCGGATACATTAGCCAAAGTGGCAATCAAAACACAAAATTATTACTCTGAGTTGTACCAATCTGATCCAATTCAACCAGCCAAAATGGCGGAATTTCTCAACTGAGCCCACATCTGCACCATTTTCCAATACCCGGAAATAATGAATTTGATTACTCCAAATGAATTATGGACAGCCATTTACGGTGCACCAAACTGAAAATGCCCAGGCCCAGATGGCATTCCATATGAGTAATACAAAAAGTATTTCAAATATATATCCCCATTGCTGCTCGCCTCACTTAACCAAAGCCTGTTGGAAACGCGCCTCCTACCAGGAGGACATGAGGCCTTTACCATCACACTCTTCGAGAAAGGGGATAAGCTGGACTTAGCCAACTGGTGCCCCATTTCTTTAACTAACACAGACACTAAAATTTTAACAAAAATCATGGCTAACCGTTTAGGGATTGTAGCATCTGCCACCATCTCCCCAGAACAATTCGGTTTCATACCTAGAAGGTCGATTTGGGATAACGTGCACTCTGTGGCTAATGCATGTCAGTCCACAGCCTCTGGGGCACTTGTATTCTTGGACCAACAGAAGGCCTATGATAGAGCAAACAGGGAATACCTCAGGCCTGCCTCCATCAATTCCGCCTACCCCCTTGCTTCATCAACTGGGTGATGCTGCTCACAGAATCTGCAACTATGGTAGTACGTGGCCCTGGCTTCCTAATGGAAATAGTCCACCCTCAAAGGGGCTTGCGACAAGGAGACCCCCTTAGCCCACTCTTATACAACTTCAGCCTTGACCCACTACTTTGAAATGCGAATGCCCAACTCACTGAGGTCCATGTGCCTGGCCAAGCCCCAGTCAAGATGATGGCGTTTGCAGACGACTGTGTGGTTGGGGTATCTAATAATAAAGATGCACGTGCACTTGAAGCTCTCATCCAGGAGTATTCCCGGGTAAGTAATGCTGCGCTGAACACTTCCAAAACTGAAATCATCCTCCTTGGTTGGTATCATTACTGCTGGGCCCTGGCAACCAGCGCTCAGCCCAGCCCATCTTCTTGCACACGCGCTCGCCCTCCCAGCTCACCCCACACCGCCCCACTGGTGCTCCCCTTTGTGCCACGCCCTACCATAGGGCTGGTCTGCCATCTGGGCATGTGGGTGGAGGCAGGCGGATATGCATCAGCAGTAATGGAGAGTCATATTTTAGACAATGTGATGAAGCGCATCGCCTCCCTCAGAGCCCACTCTACTTCCCTTACTGGCAGGGTCGTTTTGGCCAACTCTATGCTCCTCTCCAAAGTCTGGTTTGGAGCCCACGCCGTCCCCTTCTCCCCATGCTTCTTCAAATCCTTGCATGCCCTGCTGCAAGGATGGCTATGGTCAGGTTGCCCTCCACCAGTATGGTTAGAGGTCATGTTTGGCCCTCATCAGCATGGTGGCATGGGCCTGCTGGACTTCAGAGCCCATGTGGCCAAGATCTTGGGTACCTGGATTGCGGCCGTCACTGCCCCTACGCTCCCCTCCCAACACTGGTCTCACGCGGCCCACTCCAAGTTCTCCCACGCCTTGGGCCTCAACAATCCATCGAGCCCCCACTCCCTGATGAACTACCTGGCTTTACACCCATTGGATACAGGTCCTCACGGTACTAAAACCCACTACAAACGAATACTCCTCTCCATGAAGAGCGCTGAGTGGAGAATTTGTATTAGTGGACATACAACCTGAAGAGGCCGCCCCTCACCCCAGTTCACACAAGAGGTACAGGGGCTACCCATCCATGATGGCGTGATCCCCACACAGCCCCATGTACTATCCAGGGTGGACTACCTGGACATGATGGACATCCCTTACTCCATTGAGACCCAAAAAACTATCTGGAAACATGCACACCATCCTCTGTTGCAGCCTCAAATCCGTTCCCATGTGTGGCGCTGCCTGAGGCGGGTGTACCGTACAGCTGAGCGCTCTAACGCTTTACACTCATCCTGCGTCGTGTGTGGCCAGTATGGAACGCTATGCCACTGCCTGGAGAAGTGTCCTACCTCTAAAGTGATATGGCGCGAAGTTCAACGTCTTCTGGGCCAGGATCAAACGCATCCCTTCAGTCTGTCAAGAGATATGTTTGCTTTATCAATGGCCTCCCCCTTCCACCCTCCCTCCATGCTCTGGTGGTTGCAATAGCCATGTGGACTATCCACACGATTGTCTTGGATGCCATAGCAGGCTCCACTACCACCCTCCCAGAAGCTGTCCACAGATTCTGGTCTCATTGGTGGACCACTTTCAGGCGTGGATGTTTGGATACCTCCCACCACATCGCCGCCAGCTGGTCTCCTCCTGGTTCCCAGTTTGGTTCATCAAATCAGACCCCTTCCTCCACACGTGTTCAACTGTGGCTACGGCCCATTAACACGTTCCCTCCCCCTCCCCATAAGTGGCGTTCCCACTGGCAACAGGAGATAGCATCGCTTCTCTGGGGTGCCTTCCATGTTATTAAGTTCTGTCTCTTTTGGGTTAACATTCGGAAGTGTCCATCCCTGGTTGGCCTTCCTCACAATAAATTTTAAAATTTAAAAAACTGTCACAAGATCTAGACTTGGGATTTAGAAGTGAGGGCGTCAGTTCTGGGCGCATCTTCCGCTCCAATGGCTTCATACAAAATATGGCATCCGGTGATTTTTTGGTGTGCTAGTTCTGCTTTTGTTCTTGGTTTTCCGCAGTGCCAGACCTGCCCTTCCCAGTTATTCTGGGGTGGTGTGGTGGCATCAGCGCAGGTTAGCACTGACCTGGATTCAAATTTACTGTCTTTTGAAAATACCCAGTTTTGGGTAGAGCTTACCCTTATTAATATGCTTGCAACAGAATAGGGATGGGTTCCATCATGCTGCTTCTTTCTCCCATGGGCTTCCGCCAGATTTTCTTACATATTGGTAGCATATCAGGGTATATCTGAACTGAAGAAGGCCAATCACCTTCCGCCATATTCTGAGTATGACCTGACTATCCATTTGACAGTTGGTGTGATCAACATCAACTGCCTGTTGTATCCCACATGGCGCAGGAGGACAAGGCGTTGAAAGTTTGGTTATTCAATATGATCAAAAATTGGGTGGGTTAAAGGAGACTTTTCTCATTGCGTTACCCATTGTTTTCGCTCAAAAGTTCAATAATACATTGCACCCCTGCGTCATCTATGAGGATTAGAATATTAACATTTTAACAATCCACGTTCTATCCCCCTCAATTAGATAAAAGCCAGTTAAATTATGAAATCCTATGTGTTTTCAAAGCTTGATTGTGTGAACACATTCATCAGATTCAGGTGGCAGGAGCTGAAGATTGGCTTATAGCAATTCAGACCAGAAGGGGAATATTCCATTTGCATGGTGCCCTTCATCTTATAGAACTTTCCGCCAAGTTCCAATATATGATTAATAACTTTTTTGGCGACTCAGGTTCACCTGCATGGTTTCATATTTAGTGATATCTTCATACACTCCCCACCCCTGAGCAGCATGTGAAGGACTTGAAGGCGGTGTTGTCAGCATTACACAAAGCGGAACTCTACTTTAAGACCTCTAAGTGAGAGTTCTTCTGAGAAGATCTACCTTATTGGGTAACTCGGTCTTGAAAGATGGTTATACCATTTTCCTCAGCAAGCTTGAGGCAATACTTGAGTGGACCAAACTTAAGACCCAGAAGCAGTTGTGAAGCTTCTTGTAACGATCATCTTTCTTAAGAATATTGTTCCGCCCTCTCACAGCTGGCCACGCTACTGCATCCCTTAACTTGGAAGAATGTTCTGCTCCAATAAACAGAGGATTGCCAATGGTCGTTTTGCCATCAAAGAGGTGCTTTTGATGCTTCCATTCTCAAACAAGCAAACCCCACCAAGCCATCTATTGTAGCATGTGACGCCTTGTAAGACCCATGTGACAATATTGTTGCAAGCACATGATGATTTGGAAGGTCCAGGAACCTAATATTTGCACAAGTTCGCTTCATCTTAACAGTTCTGGGCAATCTATGATAGGGATTTGGCCATTGTGGCGTGGTCCCTTAAACACTGGCGTTAACTCCTTAGGGCGCATGGCATGAGGTGACCGTGTGGATGGATTATCAGGCCCTTATGTATTTCCAGAAACTGGAGAAGCTTCTCATTGCCAGGACTGGACATATTGTGATCTCTTTAGTTTTATTAATATACATGAATTTGTTAAAAGGCTCTAAATGTTATTACTAACTTGTTGAGTTGCAGCCCTGTGTTGAGTTTGGTGGAGGCGGATGAGTAGAAGATAACCATTTTTATTCCACCAGCCCAGATCTATAAGCTTTATAAAAACTTTTGCAGGTAGATAAGGAGAAATTTCCATTCTAAAAAAGGGGAGAAAGCCAACTTCTGTCCCTCTTATTACCCTGGGGCGTATTACCCCATATCTTAGATAAGAGGCGGGTAATGGCATATACCCTGCAAATTGCGCCTCTTCTGCCCATAATCACCACCAAAGAGTTGGTGGGTAAATTCAGAAGCTGTGCCAGGAGGTGACGGAGGGTAGAAGCTATTGCCAGTAGAAGGTAGTTAGCACATGTCCCTATGAGGAAATTTCCATAGCTTTGAGCTCTGCTGGAGAGGTCAATTCGCATTCCAACGAAAATAAGGTCCACAATTTAGTTTTAGGTTCAAAAATTTCCATCCGTCATGTTTCCCCAGAATTTTTCAGACTCCAGTCCCTGACAGGTATTGGCGTGGTCATTCCTTTTCCACCCAATGGATAAAACCATATGTGGACTGGCCCTGGGAGCAACATGCCATCTGCCAGAGAAGTTGTTTTCATTGCACCAAGTGCAGTTGTACCAAAATGCATATTCTCACAAAAAATCGATTCCAATCCGCCCAGTTAGATTGGATCCAAGTAAGTATCAGAAAAACGTTTTGGAATGATAATCCACCAGAACCAAATTGTAAAATATTCTTGGTGGTAGTGCGCAAAGCTTTAGTTCCCATTTTGTGAGCATTTAGGCAGCAGTCCCTGACAAGTACCACTGCTGCTCCATTTCCCCCTTTCTGCCATTTTGTTTTTAATATAAATTATTAAAAAATACCCAGATTTATTTGAGTTATACAGTTCCGTTAAATATTTAGTGAAGAGATTTCCAATTATAAAAATCCCCGACTAGTCCTCATGGCTGCCTTTTTGTTTTACATCCATCA